>PVJI01013533.1:0-47423 GCA_004026765.1 Micronycteris hirsuta
AAAAAAAAAAAAGAAGAAGAATTTAGACCCTTACCTCACATCATTTACAAAAACTAGCTTAAAATCGACCAAAGACCTACTAACTGAAGTGGCTCAGTTGGTTGGACGTCGTCCTATAAAGCAAAAGGTCAATTCCCGGTCAAGGTATGTGCCTGGGTTGTGGGTTCCCAGATTGGGGCATGAATGAGAGGCAACTCACCAATGTTTCTCTCTCTGAAAATCAATCAATAAAATCTTTAAAAAACTTTTGTGCATCAGGAGACTCTATAAATACAGTGAAAGGACAACCAAGAGGACGAGAGAAAAACTTACAAAGCCTGTATCTCATAAGGGCCAATGCTCTGCAACCTAGTGCAGCTCAACAACAAGACAAAGTCCATTTAAAAATGGACAGCCCTGGCTGGTGTGGCTCAGTGGATTGAGCGCGGGCTGGGAACCAAAGGGTTGCCGGTTCGATTCCCAGTTAGGGCACATGCCTGGGTTGTGGGCCAGGTCCCCAGTGAGGGCCACGTGAGAGGCAACCACACATTGCTGTTTCTCTCCCTTCCCCTCTCTCTAAAAAATAAAAGTAAAATCTTTTTTTATTTAAAAAAAATTTTTTTTTAATTTATTTATTTTCAGAGAGAGAAGGGAGGGAGAAAGAGCAACATATCGTTGCTTCTCACATGGCCCTCACTGGGGACCTGGCCCGCAACCCAGGCATGTGCCCCGACTGGGAATCGAACCGGGACCCTCTGGTTCCCAGCCCGCACTCAATCCACTGAGCTACACCAGCCGGGCATAAAAGTAAAATCATAAAAAAAATAAATAAAATGGACAAAGGACTTGATCAAATATTTCTCCAAAGAATACATGCATACACGCACATGGTCAGTAAGCACACAGACAGATGCTCACTGTCATTAAGAAAGTGCAAATCAATATAAAAAAAGAACAATGTGATACTAACTTCACATCCCCTAGGATGGCTATAATTTTTTAAATGGAAGAAAACAAGTGTCGGTAAGAACGAGGAGAAACCGGGAAACTTGCATGTTGTCAGTGAGAATATAAAACGGCGCGGCCTCTGGAACGGTGTCTGGCAGTTCCTCGGAGTTAAATAAAGAGTTACCGTCCGGCCCACCAATTTCACTCTTCGGCATCAAACCAAAAGAGTTGAAAACATGTGTCCCCACAAACACTAGGGCTCAAACGTTCATAGCAGCGTGATCCATTGCAGCCAAAAGTGGAATTAAAACGAATGTCCATAAACTGCTGGACACGTAAAATAAGTTTGCTGTTCAATGGAGTATCGCCCGTCTGTGAGAAGGAGTGAACTGACACATGCCCCAACATGCCGCAACACGGGTGATTCTTGGAAACACCATGCAGGAGAAAGAGGCCAGTCAGAAAGGCCACGTACGGTGGGGTCCGTTGCTGTGAAACGTCCAGAGTGGGCAGATGCGTACAGACACGGCGCAGATGAAGGGCTGCTGGGGGTGGGGAGAGTGGGGCGCGATGCTGGTAGGCATGGGGTTTCTTTTTGGAGCGGTGAAAACATTTTGGGGTTCACGGGGATAGTCGCACAGCCTTGTGAATATGCTAAAACTGAACTGTTCGCTTCAAATGGGTGACGTTTATGGTACGTGAGTTGTATCTCAACTGAAAATTTTGAAAAGAAATCCTTATATTTCTTGGCAATTTTCAATATGTTATGTCAATTTATTTTATTTAGGGGTTTTGCACATTCATTTCTAAAACTAGCCTTTAATTTTCTTCTAGAATGTCATTTTTGTCCTAGTTCAGGGTCAAGCTTCACCCACAAGAACGAGGTGGATAGTTTCCCCGAGCGTTATTCTCTGGAACTGTTTCTATAAAATAGCAATCCCTTTCCTTGAGCGGTTGGTGCAACTTGACCTTTGAGCCTGCGTCCTTGGTGGGGGGATGGGCTACGTCCTCCTTGAACATCACTTCTATCTCTTTAATTCCTACTAGCGGACTCCTATGCTCTCCTTCTTCTTGAGTTTTATTAATTCGTGTTCTTCCAAAATATTGCCTGTTTATCTAACATTTACGTTTTCTAGCAAATGTCTATTTATAATATGATGCGATTTTTTCATATTTTATATGCAATTATGGGCCTTTGAGTCTTTTTTAAAGTTTTACTTATTTAATTTTAGAGAGCGGGGAAAGGAGGGAGAACGTGAAGGAGAGAGACGTCGACATGAAAGGGAAACATCAGGTGGTTGCCTCTCACCCACGCTCTGACCGCGGGCAGACCCGCACAACCTGGGCACGTGCCCTGACCGGGAATTGAACTGGCGACCCCTCGCTTTGCAGAACGATGCTCAACCCACTGAGCCACACTGGTCAGGACAAGCCTTTTGATTCTTAATGCTGTTATTGGTATCTCTCTTCTTTTTCTTCACTAACTCTTGTAAGCCGTGTGTTTCCCTCTGTCAGACTTGCAACGATTCTTTCCTTGTGGCACATGCTATTAGGACAATAGACTTACCTGTTAGCGTTGCCAGAAAGCTTTGAGATGTGGTGTTTTCATAGCTTATTCTAAATATTTCATGATTTCTAGGCTTTTCCTTCTTGCATATAGTTTGGATTGTAGAAGGTTTTTTTTAAACACCTATCTTAAAAATCACTTCTGCCCTGACTGGTGTGGCTCAGGTGGTTGGGTGTTATCCCACAAAGCAAAATGCCCCTGTTTCAAGTACTGGTCAGGGCACATGCCTCCGATGCAGGTTCCATCCCTGGTCGGGGCGCATACTAGAGGCAACTGATTGATGTTTCTCTCTCATGTTGATGTCTCTCTCCCTCTCTTTCTCCCTCCCTTCAACTCTTTCTAAAAATAAATAAACAAAATCTCTTAAAAAAATCTAAATCACTTACCCTATGGTCAGAGAATATGGTCTATATTATATAAATTGCATGCACATTACAGAGATTTCTTTTTTAAAACAGATTTTATTTATTTATTTTTAGAGAGAGGGGAACGGAGGGAGACAGAGAGGAAGAAAAACATCGATGTGTGGTTGCCTCTTGCACGCCCCCCACTGGGGACCTGGCCTGCAACCCAGGCTTGTGCCCTGACTGGGAATTGAACCAGCAACTGTTTGGTTTTCAGGCTGGTGCTCAATCCACTGAGCCTCCCCCAGCCAGGGCTACAGAGATTTCTTTATGGTCCAATAGATGGTCAACTTTTACTAATATCCTAAATATACTTGAAAAGGCTGTATAGTATCCAGCAATCAAGATTTAATATATGTGTTATATGTAGATATATTTTATATATTAGATTTTCATAATCATATTATTCAGTCTCACCGTTAATTATTTAGTCCATTTAATATATTGATGTATTTATTTTAAAGCTTAAAAAATTTTTCTGTTTAAGATAGAGTAGGGAGACTATTTTTTTTTCTTCAGATAATGTAAAATTTAGTTGCTTTGGTGTTACGGATCTTTTATGATGGTCACGGGATAAAATGTCCCCACGTGAGACCTGCCTTCGCTCCTTCTCCGCTCCTGGGCTGCTGCTCATAGAACCCCGTGGGCCGCCCCCAGGTACTTGAGTCAGGCAATGCGGGGCTCCGCTCCTCGTGGGGCTCCGGGGTCCCTGACTTTTCCTGGGCCTGGAGGGCGCTTGGCCACAGGTCCGAGAGGTTGTTCCCTAGGACGCTGCACGGACACCGAACCCGGTGCTGAGAGGTTCATCTTTCCGAGTTCTGTGCCTGCTGTCGGGGGGCCTGGGAAGGGAGGTTCTACACACTAGGAAGGAGTGGGAATCGCCTGACGACACCTGCTGCAAGGAAAGTAAGAAGTGACGTCATGCTGGCAGGCGCCCCCTGCGCGGGCCCGCGGGCGCCCCCTCGCTGCCCCCGACCGCACACCCTCGCCGTGGTTTGCACCGGGACCGTCGGAGACTAGACCTTCCTTCCCGCACATGGAGAACATTTCTAGAAAGTCGACCAAGTACAGGCTGTCGTGCATCGCAGGGCAGTGACATAACACAGACCATGTGTAATTAACTCAGACGTGTGGTTTTTAGAAAACGTAGCTGAGAGAACCCCTCGGGGCTGACCTAGGGGAGGCAGCGCTTCCCTCTTCCCGGCCAGGTTCGAGAGCGCCTCTGTGGAATAAAGGGACAGCAGGCAGGTCAGAGGGAGAAAGGGCGCACGCCCTCACTCACGGATGATATTGTGTGCGCAGGGCATCACCGGAAACCGGCAGCCCCCCAGGAGGGAAGGCTTGACAGCTGACAGCCCACCTTAGTGGGGGAGGGGGAGGAAGTGCTTTTCAGGGGAGATGGACGCGCCCTTGGGAGAGGAGAGGGGGGAATGACAGTCAGTGGCAGCATCCGTCTGGGTGTGGGGGAGGCTTCTGGCCTCCTCTCCCGTGATGAGGGTCCACCTGCCCTTGGTCATGAAGCCCCTGGGAGGGACTGACGGTCCCTGGGCCACTCTCGGAGGATCTGCGTCCGTGCAGGTGAGGGGGATGCAGGGAAAGCCTCCCTCCGCACTGGCTGTTTTTCGGGTGCCTACAGCTCCAAGTAATATGTCACTGCAGCACACCTGGGGTGGCGTGTCCCGAGCTCCTTCCCTGATAGCGTCCAGCTCCCGGACTGTCGTTGTGTCTGCAGGCTCCGTTACTCAGTCCCGCGGGGTACCTCTCCTGAGAGCACGTGTCCCCTGGTGTCTCCTGCTGCCCCGGCCGGTGCCCCGGGGCGTCGTCACAGCGACCCACGCAGGGCTGGCGACCTTGCCTCTGAGTCTGGGTAACGTCGGAGGTGCCGCTTTATTTGGAATTTTTATAAACTTGTTTTGTTCACAGCTTCCAACTGGCTCTCTCATCCATCCACCTCCACAGGGCAGGGGAAATGAAGCCTTTTATGATGTTTCCCTCATTTTAAACTGGAAACTTGGCAGCGACGGGGCTTCAAAGTGAGTCGGAAAGTCTGCGTTGGACTGGCAACGTGACCCTCCTGAGGATGGAGGACGTTTACAAGTTTGTTTATAGAGAAGGACAGGCAGAGCCGGCTGTGTTTACTCAGAGGAGACCAACAGATGAAATCTCACCCCAGAGCGTTCTCACTGGAATGGTGCCTCCCATGGAAGGTGTGAAGCTCAACGACAGGAGTCAGCCTTGGGGGACGCGCGGGGGGGAGGCAGACTTGAATTCCATCGGGATTTGGTTACTTTACTTCCAGAGCAGACGTTCCCGGCATCGCCCCTTTCCGGAAAGATCTGATGTTCCTACGTCTCAGTGTTTGTAGGAAGTGGGGAGCGCTGACGACACCGGTAAAATGGAATCGAGGTCACAGAACAGGGAGATGGAGCGAAGCCGCCACAACGCTGGCCGAGCGTAGCAAGGGTGGTGGGAAACCCTGTTCCTACCTGGAACTGGTCACCCGAAGCAAGGATACTGGGGCAAAAAGTAAGGCAGCTAAGCTGGTTCAAAGTCAGCTCGCTCCCTCTCAAGGTGCCAAGCACCGGTCTGAGCCTCAGGACACGGAGGCCTGCGAGGTGCCCTCCTGAAGCCCAGGGAGCCCCCCACCCCCGCCCCACTGACCCAGGAAGACAGGCAGGGACAGGGGACGGCCGCAGCTCTGCAGGGCCGAAGAACGGGGCTGGGGTGGGGGCGGGGAGGAGCCGAGCCCCAGTGTGGCCCCGTCCAGGGAGGGGAGACGGCCTCCTGCGAAGGCCTGGGAGCGTTGTTGGGGACCGTGGGGGAGCGCGGACTCTGTGTGCGGGAGTCGACCCTGTCAAATGGCGGGATGTCTACGGTGCCACCCCCTGAACGGCAGAACCTGAAGGAGGGGTCAGTGGGGGCCAAGTGCACCGGTGCGGACCCAGGTCTCTCCAGCAGCCCCCCGGCCGCCAGAGGAGACCAGCAGCCGGTGGTCTGGGAGGGCCCTCGGGACAGGGGTCTGGAGAAGGCCCGGCACACGGCGCCATGGCCCGGCACTGGGATGGAGGGAGAGCCGGTCTCCCCCTTGTCTCGGGACGGGACGTGTTTTCTCAGTTTTTCACCCAATACCCTGAATGCTGTTTGTTGTCCAAGAGAGAATTCTTCTGTAAGTGACAGTGTCTGCAGGCTAAGACGGCCCTAGACTTTGGAGATGACAATTCCAGCTGCTTCCATAACGAAGACCCCTCTGGGCCCTCCACCCTGAGAGGTGGCCTCGCCTTCGCATCCCTAGCCTGTTCACCAGCGTCCTCCTCTCCCCAGCCCCTGGGAATGTCTTCTGTCTGGAAAGGAGCCAGAGAATGGCGTCACAAACTTCTCCAGGGGTCCTTCTCGGGGGAGCGGACTTCCAGGAGGCAGTCTGGGGCGCGGGGCTGTCCCCGCGTGGAGCGGGCTCCGTCAACAACATCCCCAACATCCCGCAGCTGGTGGAAGGCACAGCTGAAGGTCACGGGCAGCTGCTTCCGAACTGTGGGCCCTCGAGTGAGGAATCAGTCGCATTTGAGGAGGCAGCCGCTGCGGTCCAGGTGCCTGCTGAACGGGCGAGCCTCACCCCCTGAGCCTCGCTGGAAAAGAAGTTAAATGGAGAAGAAAAAAAAAATCTCTTGAAGAAGGAGAACATCACAGGCTGTGTGGGGCCGTCAGTGGGACCTTGCGCAGCAGGAGCAACTGTTTTCATCAGAGAGTGGATTATGGAGCTTCCAAGAAGCAGAAAAATAGTCCCGATTCAAGTTCGGTAAATAATGAGGTGCCTGTCTGTTGGCAACTGAAGTGGGAAGTGAGGGGGGTTGGATGCCCTTGAAGAGGCTGGTTCATTGAAGGAGAGAACAAAGCCGTTTAATTAATAGCGAGCGAGGGGCTCACCGACAGAGAGAACGTCCTGGTGGGAGGGCAGAGTGGAGATTTGGGGGGGGCGACGCCCCTTGTCGGCCCAGTGAAAACAAACACAAAGCCCTTTGCATCCCAAGTCTGGTTGTGGACACAGGCTGCAGTGAGGGATGTGAGAGACCTGCAAGTTCTGTTCCGGTCAAGTTCAAAAGGCACCGAACTGACGTTGGGAAAATCAGATGACGGGCGACTATGCTTTAAATTGTGCAAAAATTCAAATAAGAGCCCAGAGTCACCAGGAAGCCATATAAAATAGAGAGCGAGTCCCTTCTGGACAGCGAGAACTGTTTAAGAGGATCCTTCCAAGCCTGTCATCTGTTCAAAGACCTTCTTTAGTCCTGAGACGTGGGACCTTGTGTTTCGAAACATCCCAGTGACCTGTGAGAGCAGTAATCCGAGAGAGAGAGAGAGAGAGAGAGAGAGAGAGAGAGCGACGCTGGGCCTCGCCACTTCGAACACTGGCACTCGTGCGGAATACTTCATTTGCAAAGCCTGTGCGGGCGCGGCTGCTCTCGAACCCATTTGTTATTACAGAAGTAGCACCTGATCGCTGTAAAACCTCAGCCACCCCCACAAGTGGCTGAAGTCGGAGGTCATTGTCACCTGTCCCACCCAATACTGTGGCCCAGGGGAGACACTATCGTGGTCCAGGCGTGCCCTTCCAGACTCTCCTCTGCGTATACGCACTAGGGAAACGTGGACCCTTTTCCTCCGTGAGCTTCTAAAATCAAGGCCAACATCTAAACATTCCTTTCTCTCGAGTGCCACTTCATAACCAGCTTCTACTTTGAACTGCGATCTGAACCAGAACTCTTGCTCTCAGGGAAAAGGACCCTGTGCCCTGTCGCGGGCTGGAGTCAGAGCCACGTTTTCACCTGTTTTCACCCCGTAGGTGTTGCTGGGAACCTGCCCCGAGAGAACCAAGCCTCCCGCCGGGCCGGGCTGGGATCTCATGGCTCCACCAGCTGCTGCAAGGGTCCGCCGAGGCCTGGCCCGTGGGGTGGCCCAGGGGCCCAGAGGGGCTTGTTCAGACCAGTTCAGGCGTTCGATGCCAGGGGGCGCTGCCGATGAAAAGAAGTTCCAAGAACCGAGGGGTGTCCTGTTTCTGAGCTCATCCGAATCTTGCCGGAGCTTGGCTCCCCAAGGTGTGGCCACAGTGCCATCCCCCCAGAAGCACCGGGGTGTTTGGTCACCTTGTACTCCAGACAAAATCAGAATCTCTGGCGGGAATAGCGACAAGCATTTCTAGAAGCTCCCCAGTTGGACCTTAGTCCCCCCAAAGTGAGAGAACCAGTGTCTACGAGAACAGAAGGGGCTTATTTCAGCCCCCCGTGGCAAAGGAGACATTTAGGCCAACAAGATGGGAAGGGGCCCCGTGGGGTCTCCCAGCCTTGGCCACCTGCGGGGTCCTCGCAGCAGTGAGGGCGAGGGCGAGGGCGAGGCCTCCCGGGTGGAGGAGGTGCGGGTTTCTGAAGCCAGAAAAAGCAGCTCTGGATGCTGCAAATCGGTTCCCATCAGTTAACAAGTGGGTAGCTGACTGAGCACCAAGAGCACCATGCTGAGCATCGTGGGGACCGACAGACTTGCTTAGGGACAAAAGACCAGCATAAACGAAGCATCTTCGAGCCGTGTAAGCCATTGTACAAGTAGCTGGGAGGGGACATGAGGGGGAGGGCCAGGCCTCACGAGCGGAAGCCTGCAGCCTCAGGCGCAAATACGTTCAAGGACAGTGTGGGTCTGGGGTTAGGAGAGCAGGCTGTGCAAGTCGGGGAGAGAAATAAATCTGAGCGGACAGAAGGAGGCAGGGGATGGGGGCCCAGAAAATGAGGCAGGAAGTTTAGGCTTCATGACGGGAAATGGCCCGAGGGAGCGTTAGTCTGTCTGTGTGGTAGAGAACAGGTCACCTTCCAAATCGAGGGATGCCCCATAGCAGCCAGTCATACCCCAGATCTCTGTGGGCTCCTTCATGCCGCCCAAGTTTTCCTTGGAAATTAATCAAGCAAGGAGCAGAGCTGGGGGAGGAAATCAAAGGTGTCAGTTTTGGACTGGGTTCGTTTGAGATGCTTGTTTCATACCTACGTGGAGAACTCCAGTGGGCAGTTGGTTGGATAGGAAAGGCCAGAGAACCAAGAGGGCCCAGCAGAGGTGACGCGGGGGCGGAATGCACACTGCGATCGCTGCCTCCGGGACCTCCCTGCTGGGACCTGAGGCATGTCTGCTTTCTCTTTCATTTTCCATCTCCAAAGACCCAAACCCAAACCTCGAAACATGGCCAAGCCCAGGTCCTTGTCTCCAACTGTCAGCCATGTTTCTTCACACGGGCGTCTCGCCAGAGCGTCTAACTCAGCAATAATGAAAACACAATGCGTCAAAATTTGTAGGACGTATTGAAAGCAGTGATTTTCAACCTTTTTCATCTCACGACACACGTACGCTAATTACTAAAATTCTGCACACACCAAAAATATATTTTTGGCTGACCTGACAAAAAAATTAGGTATCATTTTGATTCATTCACACCAGACAGCTATTATTGTGCTGGCTGTGATCATTTTTTTATTCAACAATCTAAGGGAAAAGAGGTCAGTTCCCTTGACTAAATAAGTGTCGCATGTTTTAAAAATGCTTGAGGCGCGCCAGGTGAAAATTCCTGATCGAAGGACATGCTTAGAAAGAAACGTAGAACTCCTAATGCTCCTATTAGAAAAGAGAGCATGTTTGCTCATATTGGGTCATTGGGCAAAATGTCAACAACCCAAGAATTTGCCTCAAGAAGTTTGCAAACCAAGAGCAAATTGAACTCAGAGAAAGTTCAAAGGAAGAAATAATACAGAGAAAGGCAGAAATTGATGAAAAAGAAAGGGAGAGACTGTCTTTGTTCACTGACAGTTCGTCCGTTGCTACAGAAAAACTAAAAGGTTTTAAACAACGCTTATGGTGAGTGAGCTCAGCTGCACGCCGGATGTAAAGTGAATATGGATGCTGCCCTGGCTCTGCTCGGGCTCCGACCACAGCCCCTGGCTCTCCTGCCTCTTGTCTGCTGCAATTCGGACGGTCCAGCTCGCGGGCTCCGGCTCCGCGGGCTCCCCTCGAGGTGCGCCCACGACATTTTGACATCAGAACTCATTTTCCAGCAGAGCCAGTGTGATGAAGTTCCCCCGCCAGCCCACGTCCATCTGTGTGAACTCACAGTGTACCTGCGTGGTCACAGGCAGACAGCACAACCGCAACCAACCGATTCCATGGTATGGAGGTCAAATAAAGGAGTCTGTCTGCCAGTTGCCGGCCCGCGCCGGGCGCCGGGAGGGTCAGGAGCTGGGCTGTCCGGCCCTGGATTGTGTGGCGCAGAGTAACTGAAGGGCTGGGTTTCGAGGCTCCTTCCCTGCAGGAGCACCAGTTCCAGGGGCCAGCGCGGAGTCTCAGGCCGCTGCTGCTGCTCCCCCAGCGGGGGCTTTGGCAATAGTGCGTGCGTGTGTGTCTGTGCTCATCAGTGTGCACACATGCGAGTGGAAAGCTTGTGTAAGCCCTCACCCCACCGCTGCGGGAGATGTGAGCCCAGGGGCAACAAAGCCCTGGGTTCGAGTCCCTGCTCCCATCCCCACTGTGGCTCTGGCTTCACCCTCAGGCTTCTGGGTCAAACGCACATGGCGGGGATGACACCCCATTCATAAACTTAGGATGATCACAGGAGGCTTAAAGCACCTAAAAACCTTAACACAGGGCCAGGTCCTAGATCTGATACTAAAAATAACGTTATTGACCAAAAAATCACGTGGTTGTGTGCTTTGCAGAAAAGAAAAAATATATTCACAAAGTAAAAATAAAAATTCCGCCTTAGAACCATGAGTCCTCGCCAGAAAGGGCTTTAAAAGCACCGTCTCATCTTCCTTTGGCGCTGGAGGAACTCAAGATGTACGCGCCGGGCACCAGCCCCCCCTCGCCCAGCCCGCTCTCCCTGGGCCACCGCTCAGGCCAGGAAAGGTGGGGCTCTTCCACCACCTCGTGGACACCCGGAGAAGGCAGGTGAGTCGCTGCCCGTCCTCGCCCCCGGGAGGCCGGTGCCCACACTTTCCGCTCGGCGCTCGCCTCTCTGCAGGTCGGCTCAGCGGTCCGGCTCAGGGGTCCGCAGTGCCCGCCGGCCCGCACTCGGTGTCCGTGCCCAGCTGCGCTTTCTCATCAGCCGGCCCCACTGCGGGCTCAGAGTGTGGGGCACGGGGCGCCCTAACTAGGTCAAACCTCACGTACGGCTGAGTCCAAACGGATCACTGAAACAGTCCCTTTGGGTCTGACCTGGTCTCTTCAGGACAGTAACGACCTTCCTGGGCTTCATTCTCCTCATCCTCTCTGGCTCAGGCTCCTGGGACCTCCTGGTCGTGTGTGCCCCGCAGGGGCCCCGATGTTCGGTTAGCGGGGTCCTGCCCCGCCCTGTGGACCTTGCTGGGGTCCTTCGCTAGTCTCCACCCACCTCCTGGCCTGTCTGTCCTTTCACACCCTGGTGAAGGGTAGCGTCACTTTGGTCATCTCCCCAAGAGGCCATTGGGCCATTTCAGTTTTGACCCACCACGGCCTCGGCCTCTGCCTCTGCCTCCCTCCGCCCCCCAAGCCAGGCTGCGGCCCCTACATTGGTTCTGGGCAGCTCGCCCCAAAACAAGCTCCTTTCTAGACTGAGGGAGGCCTGAGCCCTGGCCCTCCACGGGGCGCCCCCCCCACCTCTGCCTGCCTCCCTCAGCTGCCCTTTGTCCCCTCTGCGCCCTGAGGGTCTCCTTCCTCCCCTGCCTCCATCCACCCAACGCCAACACTAGGAAAGCTCATCCACACCGGGAGGGTGGGGCGGGAGCACACCCCGCGCTGGGCTGGCCCGAGAGTTCAGATAGGAGGGTTCTAAGCCTGGAAGTTCTCATTTTGGAAGGTTCAAAAAAGTCAAAGGAATCTTTTAAAAGTCCTTTCTCAGCAATGCCTAAATTTCAAGCCTTCCTGCTTTCTGCAAAATCCCATTTTGAATATTAACGTTGGCTTTCATAGCTTTCCAAATCATCGATCTCCCCTTCTCCCCTCCCCCACCCCAAGCAGATAAAAACTGGAGAGGCCAATGGCCAGCCCACTTCCTCCCTGTCCCTGGGGGTGGCCACGTCACCGAGTCCTCAACAACGGAATGTGAGTGGACCGTGGGCCTCTTGCAAGCCTGGCTGGGGCCGAGCAGGGGCAGGAGGAGGTCCCCCTACCAGCAGGGACACCCTTTGCATGTCACACGGGCTGAAAGTAAGCATCTACTGCGGTAAGCATCTTAGATGTTGAGGTTTATCAGTCAAGCAGCAGGTCATTTGTATGTAAATACAAAACAGAAAAACATACCGATATTTTTTCAAATGTCCGTATTACTCCTGTTTAGAGAAATAATAAGATGGAACCGGTCCTCTGATGACTCATCCTCCAGGACCTGGCCAGCAACTGTCACGATCCTAGAGGCTTCATCTGGGGTCCTCCGCCACACCTGTCCTGCTGACCTCCTTGTCCAGTTTGGCTTCAGCCAGCTCCCCTTGCAGGCAGTTTGCGAAGGACCGTCCCTGATCTCCAGATCCGTGCCTCTACTGGCTGGGATGCCTTGAAGGCCCGTCATGCTGGTCCTGTCCCAGAGCCGGCCTGCGACTCCCACGCCACCAGCCACCCTGCTCTCCTCTGGATTCACCCCGGTGCTCAAGCTGGAAACTTCTTGGCACCTCCCTCCCTCCTCCCACACCCCTCACCTTCCATCTGCCACCAAGTCCTGCTGGTTTTAACTTTCTAAGTCCTCAGGGAATTCGCCACATCGGCCCTGCACCCTCACCCCCACCCTCTCCCACGTGGGCTGTTCCCTAAGCTCCTACCTGGCCCACCCCCTGATCTTCCTGCCCCTCCGATCGGTTTTCTACCCTGAGGGCCGATGTGATCTTTGCACCTGAGTGTGGTTGCTGTCACTGTTCTCCAGCACAGAACACTTGTCAGGTTCATCTTGTTCTTACAAAATTCCAACAGCGCAGGGGGCCTGTAGGCTGGGTCCAGTCTGCCTCCCTAGCTCATCCCTCACTCCCTCTCGGCCTCTGCATTCCAGACCCACTGGCTTCCTTCAGCTCTGGGCTCGCCATTCCCTCCCCTGTTGCAACACTGCGCCTGCTGACCCCCCCACCTGGAGCGGGCCATGCTGCCTCCTGGGCTTTGCTGCACTTCCCAACTCGAGGATCACAGGACCCTCCCACCAAGGTCAAACCCCCATTGTAAGCGTCCATCAGCCCCATGCTTCCCTCAGTAGCACTCTCTGTGATTTCCCTGCAGGGCGTCTGCTCAGTTGGGCTGTCACTGGCTTAACGCCCCTCATCTCCACCCCAGGGCCTTTGCACTTGCCCTCCCTCTGCTGGGATGACCTTCCCAGACATCAGCATGGCCAGCCCCGGCAAGTCTTTCTTCAGATGTCACCTTCTAGGTGAGGGCTCATCAGTCCTGTTTTTAAACCTGCCACAGAACCCCCTCCCCCAGCCACACTCCCAAGCCCCTTCTCTGGGGAGTTACTGTCTTCTGGCGTCTTACTCATTCATATTATTTCTCTTTTTAATGTGTCTCTTCTCTATAATGTCATGCCACGGGGCAGGAACTTGTGTCTGTTTTGCTCTTGGCCATAATTGCCACACCCGCAGTCCTTAGACTAGCGTCTCACACCTCTGAGAAGTGAGTGAGTGAATGAGGTGTCCGGAACAGTTGTGGGCAGAGCCGCTGTGTCCATCCTGGACGTGGGCACAGTGCCCAGAGCCTGCAACGCTTTTAGGGATCTCCAAAATGAGTTCATTTATTTTAAAATCAGAACAACAACAAAAAAGAGACCTCTTAGGCCAGGGGAAAAAATTATCATATAGTATTAAAAATTCACCTGTAGACCAGCACAGTCGTAAAATAAATTAATTTTTTTTCATAGAGAGAGGGGCTTGCCATGGTGGGTGTGTATTCCTCCGGCCGGGGGAAGTCACAGCGGGCCTGTTTCTGGGGCTTTCGCCGCGGAGGTGGGGGGGAGGGGAGGGGCCGGAGGCCGGATCCGGGAGGCGGTGAGCGGGGAGGCAAGCGCGAAGTCCGGCGCCTCCGCCGCGCCGGCGGTGCCGCTTTAAGGATGCTCTGCGGGCACCGGCCCGGGCACGAGGATGCAGCCGTGACGTCACGGCCCCGCCCCGCGGGTGATGCTGCAGCGGCGGCGGCGGCGGGCTGGGGGCGACTGGGCCGGGACCAGCCGCGCACGGAGCCGGCAGGAGTCCGACCTCGGGAAGGGATGCCTCCTGGCTCGCACCGCAGGTACCCGGTTTCCTCCCGCGCGCTCCGCACAGCTTCCGGCGCGGTGCTGGGAGGGCGGCGGCGTAGGCCCCAGGGCGACCCGAGTGCCAGGAAAGGGGCTGGAGGTTGGCACGGAGACCTTTGTTCTTCTTGAATGTCTACTTAATTAAATTGTAAATGGAGACCCTGTCTGGACCTCTCTGGCCCCCGCTGGCCCCGTAGCGGTTGGGTGACATTTATTTCTTCCTTGCTAGGAAGGAGCACAGTGGGATTTGCCCCCGGCTCACGCTCATTGGTGCGGGAGGCCTGTCCCGAGTCACCTGGGCAGGTGTCGTCAGCTTCCGGTTCACTTCTCGCTGGAGGCCGAACCCTGGGTTGTTTAGGGAGGTTATAACCTTTCTCAGCATCTCAGGATTAAGTGTATCACCAGCACTCAGGCGTTCTGTCTTTTTGCCGGCGGGTAACAAGCTGAGGTTGAAACAGGAGGCTTAGGGCAGTTGAGTTCACTGTGCTCTCGACAATGAATGACTCTGAGATTACCTCCATGTGGGCGGCTCTCCGCTTTGTAGGGAAGTAGAGTCAGGTGCGGATGGAACCCAGTTCCATGGATGCCTGCCCGGGGCTCCTGGGATCAGCTGGCTGTCAGCTAGGGGCCAGGGTTCAGTGACCCGGCTGTTACACTCCTCCGCTCCAGCCCACAGAGCCCTTACTGCCGGGGGGAGTTCCTTGGAGTATTAACTTTGAGAATTGGTGGTAGGAAAAGTGGGCAAGAGATTTGGCCCAAAGGGGCCCCAAGGGACCCCAAGGTGGGAAGACTGGCTTTGTATAGAAGAGAAAGAAAGGAGGAAATGAGTTTGGCTCACAGTAGGAAACTTTGAAGTGGTTAAATTACACAGACATTGTTTATTTGTAATTAATCATTGGCCTCTGAGACTTCCCATGGTGTATCTGGGGGACTTGTTACTTGAAAAAGCCCTCGTGTTCTAGAAGCACAGTGGGCGGGGCATAGAATCCTGGGGTCCAGGCATCCGTGTCAGTTTTTGTACTTGGACTGAGTAAAGCGATCATCGGGTGTGATCAGGTGAATACTGGTATCAGTGCATTACAACTCTACTCCCTTATTTTAAATTTCACTCTCATTTTTTACACCATTCAAAAATTAATTTTAAACATTTTCCTTAGAATAACTTCATGGACAGCTTTTAATAAAATATATTTTTCAAATAAAAAACGGTGATGCTGACCCCACATTTGAAGGTGAACCCTTACTGAAGACTTCTCTGAGCTCCGGTGTAATCCAGGTGCAGGCCGCACCTGGATTACACCTGCAGACCGTGCTCGAGAGCTGGGTGCGGCCCACAGGTGATGATGAAGTTGTCACGTCACAGGGAGTGACGCGGGCTATCTACGTAGTTCATTTGAAGTAGAGTTCAAAAGGTTCCCCTTTTCAAAAACATGCTTCCATCACAGGCTCTTCAAAGCTGAAATTCTTCCAAAGCGGGCTGTTGTTCTTCATTCCAAAATGAAAGGGACAGTTTCTACTGTGTGTGCACTGGGTTCACCTCATGGGGGTAAAACGCCAACAGGAAGGAGAGGCAGGTGGCGAGGCTGACAGGAACTCACCCCTGAGGCGAGTGCGGGGCAGCGACCGCACCGTGGAGTGCGGCCAAGCTCTCCCCGCACCCGTGGGAAAGCCCTCCTTCGACTTTCAAGGAGAGGACCTACGCAGTGTCCCTGCGGGCACAGGCTCCTGGGATCGCGACGCATGACGCTCCAGAATGCTAGCAGCGCTGGGGTTTTGATGGCAAACCAGCCAGTGGATGGATTTTTCTGAAGTATTTACTACGTACAAGGGTCTGAGCTAGACCAGGGGAAACAAGGCGCTTAGCTTTAAAATTTTGAGAGTCTTGACTTAATCTTCCTTATGAATTCCATGTCTAATGAAAGGTTAACTGCTTGTCTACACAGTCCTTAGGTGCATCTGTTCTTGTTTGGGAGAAGAGCAGGGGTTTTTCTAAGGTCACGAGATAAGCCATGTATAGGAGGGAGAGCAGACTGAGTCTTGGGCCATCTCAATCCCTGTCACCCCGGGATGACATCCGTCTCCCAGCATGTCATCAAGGCCTTCCGTGACCAGCTAATCCCTTCCCGGTGCCTTCCTCTCTCACGGTGCCCAAATGCTGCGCATGACCTTCTTTACATGGTTGGCTCCCGCTGCTTAGAATGCTTCCCTCCGCTCTTTCTTTCATCTCCGTGAATTCGGTGTCTGTACTCAGCACTCGGCTAAATGGGAGAATGGGTGGGTAGTTGGGTGGGAGCTTGAATGGGTAGATGAGGGAGTGGGAGGATGGATGAACGGATGGATAAATAGATGGATGGACAGACGGATGGACGGATGGATGCATGGATTCATGGAAGGACAAATGGCTGGCTGGCTGGCTGGGTAGATGGATGCAAGGATGGACAGACAGATGGATAGACAGATGGATAGATGGGTGGATGAATGGGTGCATAGAAAGACAAATGGATAGATGGATGGATAGACAGATGGATAGACAGATGGATGTTTGGAAAGGTGGATGGGTAAACTAGAAGATGGGTAGGCAAATATGTGGATGGAAGGATGGGTGAGTAGGTGGATGAATGGGAAGGAGGATGGGTGGTGAATGTATGTACATATGTCTGTCTGTCTGTGTGGAAGGGTGGATGGAGAGACAGGTGAGTTAGGAGGGTGGGTGGATATACGGACATAGCTGTGTGGATGTGGATGGGCGGGGGCGGGGAGGATGGATGGATGGGTGGATGGATGGAAAGAAGGATGGATGGATGAGCGGGTTATATTGGGTCAACACAGTGTTTTGAACTCTACTGGGACGTCTCTAGAACCAATCATTCCCACCATTGGTGTCTCTGAGGCTCAGGAAGACCGTTTCTGAGCAGGTGGGATGGTGGGGGAAGTTTGGAACGCAAATCTGGAAAGATGAAGAATTTCGGAGTGGCACAGAAAGAAGTGATTGTCTACCAGCGGTGTGACAAAAGCTGGTATAAGTTAATGTCAGAAGTAAGGGCCTCATTTCTAAAACTTAAAACTGATTTTGGAAGAAAACCTATCTTAGTAAACAATAAGTATCCCCGTCAGAAACTAGCAATGTTGAGAATGAGGTCTTGAGTTCAGGGCCCATGTCTCGGGAAGGACTCCAGAGGGGTTCACTTCTTTGTGACTGGACCGCCCCTTGCCCTCTGACCTCAGCAGCTTTCCTCTTCCTGTGCTTCGTAAGGTTGGCATGGGCCCAAACGCAGGCCAGCACACTAGAACACACTCCTTTAACGCCTGCAGTCCAGATTCATTTCATAGCAGTGACAAGGCACCTGGGTGCCAGGTCTCCGTGCCGCCTGCAAACCCGGGGGGCAGGGATGGGGCAGGGGGCGGAGGGGGGCTGTGCGGACCTGCCCCCCGGCTCGTTCCCTGCACGGGCTGAGGGCATCAGGAAAATCACTCAGAAGAGGACTCGCGGGCGGGGACAGAGCTCTCTCACGCCTCCCTGGTTGTCCCTGCCCGGCGTGCTGACAGGCAGGATTCAGGGGGTTTGGTTTCTTTCTTTAAAGAGAGCAGTTTCAGACAGTAAAAGACTCTCAGTTCTGACTTGACCCAAAATTCACTTGTTTTTTTTTTTTTTTTAAACTTTTTTTTTAATTTTTTTTTTAAGATTTTATTTATTTATTTTTAGAGAGAGGGAAAGGGAGGGAGACAGAGAGGGAGAGAAACAGCAATGTATGGTTGCTCCTCACATGGCCCTCATGGGGACCTGGCCCGCAACCCAGGCATGTGCCCTGACAGGGAATTGAACCGGGACCCTCTGGTTCCCAGCCCGCGCTCAATCCACTGAGCTACACCAGCCAGGCCCAAAATTCACTTGTTTAATGGGCCCTGGAAATGGGTCGCAGGTTGTGAAATAGTGTGGCATCTAGTGGGATCTCAGCTGCTCCCCTGCCTCAGGAGGGGTTTTGCCTGACTGCCCCCCCCCACCCCTGCGCCTGTTTGGGGAACGGTCCCCTTGAGTCTGAGCGCGGGGACCTGAGGGGCCGGCTGGCCTCCCTCTGAGCCCGGGCCACTGTCCCACTTGGTCTCCGAGCTGCTCTGAGTGGAGAGTGAGGCTGGGTTAACACCGCCCACAAGCAGGGGGCTCCACTCGGAGGGGCACGGTGTGGCTCTCAGGTTCCCCGCTGTGATTCAACTTTTCCCAAATGGAAAAGGCAGGTGGGGGTGCCAGTCGGGAGAAGGAGGGCGGAGCCACCTGGAAAAGGTAACTGGAAGTGGAGGCCGGGTGGGTGCGTAACTGCTGGCCTCCGACTGGGCTCTCCCTGCAGGAACTCCCACCGGCCCCCCCCACGATGATTCCCCCCGAGAGCTGCCCCCCTCCCGGAGAGGCCCTCTTTCCCAGCCTGGCTCCTCGGGACTTCTGGAGGTCTCCGCTCTCAGGCTACGGGGGGTCTGTGACCCGGCACATCAGCCACCGGGCCAACAACTTCAAACGCCACCCCAAGAGGAGGAAGAGCATTCGCCCCTCCCCGCCCCCGCCCCCCAACACCCCATGTCCAATCGAGCTGGTGGACTTTGGGGACCTGCACCCGCAGAGGTCCTTCCGGGAGCTGCTCTTCAATGGCTGCATTCTCTTTGGCATCGAGTTCAGCTACGCCATGGAGACGGCCTACGTGACCCCCGTGCTCCTGCAGATGGGCCTCCCCGCCCAGCTCTACAGCCTGGTGTGGCTCATCAGCCCCGTCCTCGGTGAGCCCCGCTCTGCCCGGGGGTGGGGGTGGGGTGAGGGGAGCCCTCCAGGCACCTCTGGGAGGCCCCGCAGCCGCAGATGAAGCAGCGTGTGGGTCCCCAGGGGACAAGGGAGGAGCATCATCCCCCATATTTTAAGTGACTTTGTCTAAACCAAATTATAGAACAGGGGGTGAGCAGCCCCCAAAGACTAGCCCTATCCTGTGTGCTAACCCTGGAAGATCCACGCCCTAAAGCTTGATGCCGGGTCTGGGAGGTCTGAGGTTTCTTGGATCCCAAGGTCACGGCTGCTGGGTGCCGTACAGTGGCCTATGTGGAAAATTTAGGGAGAAGCTGAACGACTCCGGGGTCTGTGTGTCTTCTGTTTTCTAGCGTAGGGTCTTATCACTGACTCCGAGTCTCATCACCTTACATTTTTGATGCCCTGGGGACGTTTGAGTGCAGGTATTTCTGGAATGTATTTGTCCCCCTGTGCTGTGGGGACCCCAGCAGTGACCACCGGCCTGCTCTGTTTCAGGATTCCTACTGCAGCCACTCTTGGGTGCGTGGAGTGACCGATGTACTTCAAGGTTTGGACGAAGACGCCCTTTCATTCTTGTCCTGGCTATAGGTCTGTTGTTTTGGAACTGAAATAAAGTGGGGGAAAGAAAAAGGCCCCGCTGCTCCCTCTTAGGAAAATCTAAGAGAGTGTTGACCACAGCAATTATCCAGGGAGAGCCCCTACCCCAGTCTGAGTTACCTGTGAGACTGTAACGCTTTGGTTGTCTTTAAAAAGTGAGTGAGTGACATTCACGTCCTTCCTGCTCTGCCTGACCGCAGGAAAGCCCCGATCCAAGTAAAAGAAAGTGCTTGGAGTGCAGCTGACTCTTCCAATGGGCTCTGCTTGGGGTTTGATTCAAAAGGAATTCTGGGGGCCCTAAGGATTCGAGCCGTGTGTTGAGGGCTGCTGGTCCGCATTCCCCCGGGTGACTGTGTTTCTCTGTCCTCAGGGGCATTGCTGGGCCTGTCGCTCCTGCTTAATGGCAGGGACATCGGCTCAGCACTGGCTGACACGGCCACCGACCACAAGTGGGGCATTGTGCTCACCGTGTGCGGGGTGGTGCTGATGGACTTCAGCGCCGACTCGGCCGACAACCCCAGCCATGCCTACATGATGGACGTGTGCGGCCCCGTGGACCAGGACCGGGGCCTGAACATCCACGCGCTCCTGGCAGGTGAGTCCCCGCCCAGGCTGCGCGCTACATCTCAGACAATAGGTACCAACATAATCCATGCTGAAGTAGATATTTAGTGGTATCTGTAGTTCATGCTTTTGTTTTTGTAGTTATCATGATCTGCAAAGTCTCCATGACCCTCGAGTGAGCCAATCCTGGACCGTTGTCCCTAGGTTCCTGCAGACCCGGGGTCACGGTTTCACCAATTGATCAATACAGAACCTCGTTTTATGTGTTCCTGCTGAAAGACGCCTTATTTCATGTGCATGAAATCGTGGGTTTGTGAGCACTGAACCCGGGCCAACAGCACGGCACACCTCTTGCGCGGTATTTTCTCTGTAAGCTCATCACGACTGCTCGCATGTAGGAAGACTAGACGCAGTACCTTGGCGCTATGCTCGGGCTGTTTAAAGCAGCGGTGTCACCCACAAAAAAGCACAGAAATGCAAAAATGGAGGCATTGAAAAGGATGGTTATTTACAGTTGGAGAGTAGACACGAAACCGCGGAACATCATCTTCCAGACCTCAGCGGGGCCGTGCGGGGAGGGCGGCTCGAAAGCGCTGCTGCCCTGCACATGCGCACAAGTGACTAGGGGGTTGCACGGACTGGGGTCGGCATGTCAGTTGGGCTACAAATCAGTTTTGGTGTTTAGGTAAATTTGCAAACAGGGAATCCGAGAATAATGAGAATCAACTGTGTGTGTGTGTGCATGTGTGTCACACACCTGTGTGGTGCTTACTGGCAAACATGAGAAACATCCTGTCAAAGTCAGAAGCAATGAACACGGCGGTGGAGGGCCGGAATGACCTCCGCTCGCCTCTGTTCTATACATATGAGAACCACAAGGGAATTAACTGCAAAACACGGGGAGGATGCGGTATGGTATAAACATCGTGTATAAAGATTATATAAAAACCTTCAGCCAAGACGGAGGTGTAGGTAGACACACTGTGCCTCCTCACACAACCGAAAGGACAACAACAAATTTAAAAACAAGAAATAAACAGAACTGCCAGAAAATCGAACTGTATGGAAATCCAGCAACCAAGGAGTTAAAGAAACATTCATCCAGACTGGTAGAAGGGGCGGGGACGGGCAGTTGGGTGGAGAGGACTTGCAGCAAGGCGGCAGCTGGAGGACCAGGTGGTCCCACATTCGTGTGCGGATAAACCAGGAGGAACAACTGGGGAGCGAGACAGACCACACAACCCAGGGTTCCAGTGGGGAAATAAAGCCTCAAAACCTCTGATTGAAAAAACCTGTGGGGGATGAGGCGGCAGGAGAAACTCCCAGCCTCACAGGAGAGTCTGCTGGAGAGAACCACAGGGTCCTACAATGTACACAAACCCATCTGCCCAGGAATCAGCACAGAAGGGCCCGATTTGCTTGTGGGTAGCAGGGAAGTAACTGAAAGCCAGCTGAGAGCCCAGCAAGCAGCATTATTCCCTCTTGGACCCCTCCCCAACATACAGTGTCACAACGCAGCGTTGTGGGTTGCCCTGCCCTGGTGAACACTTAAGGCTCCACCCCTTACTACGTAACAGGTACACCGAGACCAAAAGAAAAAATGGCCCAAATGAAAGAACAGATCAAAGCTCCAGAAAAAAATACAAGTAAGCAATAAAGACATAGCCAACCTATCAGATGCACAGTTCAAAACACTGGTAATCAGGATGCTCACAGAAATGGTTGAGTATGGTCACAAAATAGAGGAAAGAGTGAAGGCTATGCAAAGTGAATTAAAGGAAAATGCACAGGGAACCAACAGTGAAGGGAAGAAAACCAGGACTCAGATCAATGGTTTGGACCAGAAGGAAGAAATAAACATTCAACTGGAACAGAATGAAGAAACAAGAATTCAGAAATATGAGGAGAGGCTAAGGAACCTCCAGGACAACTTAAAACGTTCCAATATCCGAATCATAGGGGTGCCAGAAAGAGAAGAGGAAGAGCGAGAAATTAAAAACTTACATGAAAACATAATGAAGGAGAACTTCCCCAATCTGGCAAAGGAAATAAGACTTCCATGAAGTCCAGGAAGCTCAGAGAATCCCAAAGAAGTTGGACCCAAGGAAGCACACACCAAACCACTTGATAATTACATTACCCAAGATTAAAGATAAGGAGAGAATCTTAGAAGCAACAAGAGAAAAGGGGACAGTTACCTACAAAGGAGTTCCCATAAGACTGTCAGCTGATTTCTCGAAAGAAACCTTGCAGGCAAGAAGGGACTGGAAAGAAGTATTCCAAATCATGAAAGGCAAGAACCTACATCCGAGATTACTCTATCCAGCAAAGCTATCATTTAGAATAGAAGGACAGATAAAGTGCTTCCCAGACAAGGTCAAGTTAAAGGAGTTCATCATTACCAAGCCCTTATTATTTAAAATGTTAAAGGGATTTACCTAAGGAAAAGAAGAAGATCAAAAACTGTGAACGGTAAAATGTCAACATAGTCATCAACCACCGAACCTAAAAAAGATAAAAACAAACTAAGCAAACAACTAGAACCCAGACAGAATCATAGAAATGGAGATCACATGGAAGGATCAGCAGGGAGAGGGAGGGGGAAGAATGGAGGAAAAGGTACAGGGAATAAGTAGCATAATTGGTAGGTACAAAGTAGACAGGGGAGGTTAAGAATAGTATGGGAGGCCCGGCTAGTGTAGCTCAGTGGATTGAGCGCAGGCTGGGAACCAGAGGGTCCCGGTTTGATTCCCAGTCGGGGAACATGCCTGGGTTGCAGGCCAGGTCCCCAGTGAGGGCCATGTGAGAGGCAACCATACATTGCTCTTTCTCCCTCCCTTCTCCTTTCTCTGAAAAATAAATAAATAAAATCTTAAAAAAAAAAAAAACTTATATGGATGACCATGGCCATGAACTAAGCAGGGGTGGGGTGGGAGGGATGCAGGTGGGAGGATGGTGCAGGGCAGAGGGGAATAAGGGGGGGAAATGGGACAACTGTAATAGCGTAGTCAATAAAAAGATGATATAAAGTCTTATATAGCCCTGGCCAGCGTGGCTCGGTTGGTGGAGCTCCGTCCTGTAACTGAAAGGTCACCAGGTTCAATTCCTGGTCAGGGCACGTGCCTGGGCTGTGGGCTCGATCCGCCGTCAGGGCACCTACGGGAGGCAGCTGATCAGTGTTTTTCTCTCACATCAATGTTTCTCTCTCCCCTTCCCTTCTCTCTTGAATGAGAATAAAATACACCTTTAAAAATTAAAAAAGAGCCCTGGCTGGTGTAGCTCAGTGGATTGAGCGCGGGCTGGGAACCAAGCGGTCCCGGTTTGATTCCCAGTCAGGGCACATGCCTGGGTTGTGGGCCAGGTCCCCGTGAGGGCCATGTGAGAGGCAACCATACATTGCTATTTCTCTCCCTCTCTTTCTCCCTCCTTCCCCTCTCTCTAAAAATAAATTTAAAAAAAAAATTAAAAAAGAGTCATATGAAAAACAATACCCCTAGCATGCCTATACAAAAACCCTGACTTCTTACAACCCTGTGTGAAACAGCGAGAGAAAGGGCTTCTGCTGCAAAAATCAAGGGAAAGACATCCCAAGTCAGGTGCCAGACCTGGGCGAAGGGGCCGGCTGCCCAGTGGTTAGAAACACAGGCTCTGCGTGGGTCTGGGGCCCTCCTCCCGTCAATGGAGGGACACTGGCCATGTGCTCGGCCTCCCCAAGCCTCAGCCACGTCTTCTAGCGAACGCCCCTGTTCGCCCTCCGTGTTTACCCACGTGTGTGGCTGTGAGCCTTGGCTGGGCCGGGGCTGGGGTCTGGAGGCAGGAAGGGCTTAGCTTTGACTGTGTGCTCTCCTGTCCTACTTCTTTTCTTGTTTGTGTGTATGTTAAAATACACATAACAAAAAAGTTTACCATCTTAGCTACTTTTTAATCCTTGCCCGAGGATACATTTATTGATTTTAGAGAGGGGGGAGGGAGAGAGAGTGAAACATGGATGTGAGAGAGAAACATCCATTGGTTGCCTCTCATATGAGCCCCGACCAAGGAGCAAACCTACAACCTAGATATGTGCTCTGACTGGGAATCGAACCTGTGACCTTTTGGTGGATGGGATGATGCTCTAATGAATTGAGCCACACCGGCCAGGGCTTGATGTTTGGTTTCTTAACTATGAGGCTGCATTGCTTCAATCACTTATTAATAAGGTGTATCTCAAATATGACCTTGATTTAGAGTCCAAAACAGCAATTGTGTCTTCAGAAGGGGTAGGAGGACTAGCCAGGACCACAAATGGGAGAGGTTAAAACAAATAAAAGGGGGACCTGAAATTTAAAGGCCCGGAAGGACAGCCTGGGACGAAGGAAGGAAGTTCTACAGTAAAACTGTTAACAAATGGACTCAGTGTTGTGCCCCAGCCTAGGGAGAAGTGAAGGGCGCGGGCTGAGGCACTGGGCGGGTGGAGACAGCCCGCCCCGCCCTGCGCCTGCCCTGGGATGCACAGAGGGCTGCGGGAGGCAGCGCTTCGGGGAGGTGAGTGGGAGTGAACTGGCTGGCATTCGCTGATTCCCTGAGGCCGGAGAAGGCAGTGAGTGGGGACAGAAGGAAGAACTGGACTCTTATAGCCCTGCTGTTGCCTGCAGGCTCAACAGCCCAGAGCACTGGCCACCCTGCCGGGCCGCCCTTGGTCACAATTAAGGGACACTCTGTCAATGGCGGTCATGCTCGAGGACCATGTCATTGGACAAGCGAGGCTGGGCAGCCCGTAAATTCCAGCACACATGCGTGTGTTGGAGATGAGGTCTCCCGTGTTCATGGGGCAGCGAAGCCAGGGATTGGGGGACTGAAAGGGAGGTGTGACCCGGTGTAGATGGTCACTTTAGGTGTTCCTAAAAGGGTATGTAGAAAGTGGGATAAAACGTGGGCAGATGGTCATCACACCGCCTCCTCTGGAGCCGGGCCCTGGCAGGCGGCCCTGAGGGTGGGGTGGGGGGCCCTCAGGGGCCCCTGGGAATCCCGCTCTCATGCTCACTCTGTTGGGGTTTCTCCGGGACAGATAATACACCCGGGTCCTAGGAGTGGTGGGCTTAGCACCTTGGGAACCGCCTCTCTTGCGGCCTCTTTCCAAAGCCCGCTTCCCTCCCCAGGTCTCGGAGGAGGCTTCGGGTACGTGGTCGGGGGAGTCCACTGGGACAGGACCAGCTTCGGCAGAGCCCTGGGCGGGCAGCTGCGCGTCATTTACATTTTCACTGCGGTCATCTTGAGCGTCACCACCGTCCTGACCCTGCTCAGCATCCCCGAGAGGCCCCTGCGGCCCCCGGGCGAGAAGAGGCCGGCCATGAAGAGCCCCAGCCTGCCGCTGCCGCCGTCCCCACCCGTCCCGGGCCAGGAGGGTGCTGCTGACACCGTGCCCTGTCACTCGGACACCAGCCTGTATGCCAGCTTCTCCAGCCCCGTCTCCCCACTCAGCCCCCTCACACCCAAGTACGGGAGCTTCCTTAGCAGGGACAGCTCCCCGACGGGGCTCAGCGTCTTCGCCTCGTCCCTTGCCACCTCCGACATCGACAGCGTCCTCATCGACTGCTTCACGGGCAGCCAGGACACCTACCTGGCCCTCCCGGGCAGCGTCCCGCGGCCGGCCATCAGCGTCAGCTTCCCCCGGGCCCCCGATGGCTTCTACCGCCAGGACTGTGGCCTCGGGGAGAGGCGGGAGGTGGCCCTGATGACCAGCAGTGATGGGGACGTGCTGAGGGTGGGCTCCCTGGACACTTCCAAGCCGCGATCGACTGGCATCCTAAAGAGACCCCAGACCTTGGCCCTCCCGGACGCAGCTGGAGCGGGTGGTCCCGACACCAGCAAGAGAAGGAACGTGACCTTCAGCCAGCAGGTAAAAAGCGGGGGGGGGGGGGGGGGAAGGGTCAGAGGGCACCGTGTGGTGCTGCCCCTCGTCAGTTAGATGACAAAGGGGGATTGCTGGTCTGGGAAGAAATTGCTGGCCATCCCGGGGCCAGCAGAGGCCCATGCGTCTGGAGAGGCAAGACTCGAGAGCAGAATCAGGCCGGGAGCGCGGAGCTGCAGCGGGGCATGGCGGGCGCTTTCAAACCCCGTCGCGTTTGCCCAGAGAGAGTTTCTGACCACGCGCGCGTTCGGCAGCTGCCGGCATCTGCCCGCCCACCGCCCACGGTGGTCGCGGCGCCACCGTCGTCCTGAAAGAATGGAGGGGGGCGCTGGCCAGTGTCCCGGGCCTCCCGCCTCCGTCCCGGCCTCGTGGCTCACCTTAGCCGACCGGCCCAGGCCGGCCCAGGCCGTCCCACTCTGGACGGGCCCGGCCAGTGTGCGGCGCGTTCTGGAAGGCAGAGAACCTTCCGGGAGGCTGCTGGTGTCATATGCAGTGTCCGTGCCGTTGGCTGGAAGGGCTGTAGCCGCTCACCGGGTCTGGCTGCGGAGAGGTGACTTCAAACTCCAGAGAGGCCCTTCTCCCCTGGGAGGTGACGTCACAGCTCTGTGGCCCGGTTTCCGGAGCAGGAACCCTCCGAGGCCGTGTTCCAGCTGCGGCCCTGGGGAGGCAGCCCTTGGCTGCGCCGTGGCAGGCGCACGGGGGCTGTCTCCCCCCACGAAGCCGCAGCCGCCGGACCCAGGCCCCTGCACAGCCAGGTCCTCAGTCAGGCGTCCCCTCTCTGTGCCTGGGAAGACCCCTGATTTTGCGGGAGGTTAACTAGAGACGCTCTGAGGGGGCTGTTCATTTTCTCTTCGTTGTGAAATTCTTAAGCGCGGCCGTTGCTTTTCCCTGGTGCACGGTGGCCCGCCGTGCCGTGCCAAGCCGATCTTGTCACCTCTTAAGCCTGTTAGCTCCCATGCGGGAAGACTGCGTGACTGTCCTCGAGGAGCACCGAGGCTGTGTGGGGGCACCCCGTGAGCGCAGATCTGGGAAGGGTAAGAACTGGAACGTCACTGCAGGGTTAGGAAGCACCGTTCTTATCACAGCAGAGATTCCTGCAGGTGCCGAGCCCAGGGCGCCTCATCCTTGGTGACCCGAGAGCAGCCACTGAGGCTTTCGGTCAACCCTGGGTCAGCATCCCATCCTGGTCCCCAACATTCAAACTGTCTCATAGATACCAGTCATTAGTTGAAAGTCTGAACTACAGTTTTAGGTATGGCTAACAATCTCCTTTAAAAATTTTTTATTCTGGATAGGGTGTGATTTGTGAATCAGTTCTCTGAGGAAAGTAAAAACCCTGAGCTAAATGTAAACGCCTCTGGGTTCAGGTGTGATACTGCCTCTTTCTCCGCGACAGCAGCTGACCTTAAACCAGACTGTGGGCTGTTTCCTTCCTTTTTCTATTCCACCCGGGGTCCCAGGTGCTGACACAGCCCAGGGTCCCCCTGGAGCCAGAGCAGTGTCTCCTCTTTATGCCTGAGACACCTGCCGTCAGCGCTATGCGCTCACCTGGCTGGAGCCCACGCACCGGCCAGGTGGTCGCCGCAGACGGAGGCACGCAAGTCGGCGAGCCACTCTGCCGGTGGAATGTCACCTGTGAGCCCCCAAAGCAGGGTAGCCTGCTCGGTCGTTTCCATTCTGTGGGCATTGGGGTGTCTGGGTGCCCACAAGCCCTTGCCAGGGGCCCAGGTAAGTGCCTCCGCTCCCTGCACACGCTCACTGGGCCCCGAACTGCCGTTTGGACAGGAGTCCCGCCTGTCCAGTGGGAGGTGTGGACAGGTTCCCCCATTGCCTGAAATCAGCCTTTCACACCCTTCTCTTATGAAGAATGGACTTCACAGAAGTCTGCATTTGACCTGACCCACGTTCCGTTTATTTCACGTGCATTTCACATTCGGCAAGTTACCAACTTATTCGCTGCGGACAGAACCTGTGTCCTGGGCCCCAAAGCGGTCCCACCCGAGATGCAATTCCATTCCCAGCAGCTTCGAGCCCTGAAGTCACTTCTGGTCCGGGTGGCATGTGGTCTCGGCCACATGGTCCAGGGGCACAGACCTGCACGGCAGCACTGTGTCTGTCTGTGCTTCGTGGGTCAGCAGAGTTCGGGGCTCTGAGGTGGGGCTTTGGGGCTCCCTTCACAGGTGGCAAACATCTTACTGAATGGCGTCAAGTACGAGAGCGAGCTGACGGGCTCCAGTGAGCCGCCGGGGCAGCCCCTGTCCCTGAGGCACCTCTGCTCCACCATCTGCCACATGCCCAAAGCGCTGCGCAACCTGTGCGTCAACCACTTCCTGGGTGAGCTCTTGGCACAGCCTCCCGTGCGTCCCTGTCCCGGCTGGGGTCATGCTGCATGGTGGGGCCAGGGCTGCTGGACCCAGGGGCCTTGCCCCTAACGGCCTTCCGGGACATCCCTCATGTTCATTTAGCTCCCAGATACCACCAAGAGTGGGTGGGGTGCGGGGCTGCCCAGAGGGCTGTTCCCCAGGAAGGCGGGAGAGGCACCTGCGCCAGGCAGCCTGGATAAAAGCAGGGGTTCAGACAAGAGGCCAGACACCCGGGTCTCCAGAGCCCAAAACCTCATTACCGAAGACTCTTGGGCAACTCACAGTTAAGTGACAGATGTCCCTTTCCCATTGGTAGAGCTGGTGTCTTAGGCCATTTTTGTCCTCACATACAGCCAGGACAGACACATGTACCCGCATGTCCAGTGCTGGTCTTGTGTTCACGAGGCCGGCCCCCGAATTACTTACAGAGAATCCCCGACTTGCACTCCACGCCATTCAGTATCTCTGCTGTTGGGTTCTGGAAGGCCCAAGGATGACTAAGAGTTTGAGACAATCCAGGGCTCTCGAACACCGTAGGATATAAATCAGAATGACTTTGCAGGAAGCATTTTGCCAACAGGCAAGAATCTTAAAAACGTACATAACATTTACCCCGGTGATCCTGTTTGGTATTCCTTGTGAGGACATCATCAGAGATTGCATCAGGAGTGTATGTGCAAGGCATTTGTCCCAGCGGGATTTATCCCAGCCAGAGACGGGAGTCTGGGAGGTGTGAACGCCCAGCCATGGGAGAGGGGCTAAGTGGATTATATGCACCCACACTGCGGGGTATTCTGCTGCCAGGAAAACGGGGTTACTTCAGAATGTTGAATGGCGTCGGAAATCGGGCATGATAATCACTGGGGTTCATGAGGGCCGATACACACCACCCCCTTCCCGTACCAAAGAGATTGATGGGGAGGGAATTTAGAGGGAGGAATCACTACTGCTTAATTGGTAATAAAGCAGCCTTATGTATCCTCTGGATTAAATGCCCCCCCCCGCCCCCGCCCCCCGTGGCTGGAGCCCCGCAGGCATTTTCTTGTCTTAGAAGGAAGAGGGGCTCAGCGTTCCCCATGACAATAATGCTCAGAGAAAGAACAGAATCCAAAATCTTCACAGCTTGTGTTTGTAGCAATAGGCATTTTTAAAAAAAAAAAACTGCTAGGAAACCTACATAATTTTAACCGAGGTAAAGCGATCTCTGAGTGGTGAGGCTAGAAGTTTCCCTCTTTAAGTTTTGAATCTACGTGCTTCTTTGAGAATCTGTCAAAACCGGCTGTCGGTGCGAGTGGGGCCTGACCCGCGGTCTGCGCCGCCGGTCACGGCCCTCTGCCCCTCCCAGGCTGGCTCTCATTCGAGGGGATGCTGCTCTTCTACACGGACTTCATGGGCGAGGTGGTGTTTCAGGGAGACCCCAAAGCCCCGCACGCGTCGGAGGAGTATCAGAGGTACAACAGCGGCGTCACCGTGGGCTGCTGGGGGATGTGTGTTTACGCCTTCAGCGCCGCCTTCTACTCAGGTACCGCTGCAGGCGAGACGAGGGTCGGGTCCCTCATGGGAGCTCTGAGGGCCCTTGGTCGGGTGGTTGGAGTGCACAGATTGAAGGCAGGAGGGTCCCCTACCCCCTGCCGATCTCCATGCTGTCTTCTTTCATTCAGCAGCCTGCCGGGGTGACCTGCCCTGTATTGGGTGGCAGGGCTGGGCTGGTTGGAGCTGGAGGTATGTCCAGACCCGAGTAAGCCACTGGGCAGAAGGTCAGGTCCATAACTGAGGGAAAGTGGGGCCCAGGGGCACCCCCAGGCAGGTGTGCTGTCCCCCAGGCCCCCAAATCCTTCCCACATCATTCAGGTGGTGGCTGGTGCAGAGGGGCGGGTGCATTGGAGAGGGACATGGAGGGGTGCCAAGGCCACAGTCTGAGATGACCCCAGGGCAGCGCCTGGGCGACCCAAGGGACAAGAGAAACCATGTGCACTTATGGGGGTGTGGGTGCCACCCAGGGGGGAATGCTGGCAGTGTGCCACCCGCATGTCTCAGGGGTCCATCCGTGTTTTCCACGTGGGCAGAGAGCAGACCATGTGGGCTTTGCAGGCCACACAGACGAGACAAAATGAGTGTGTGGCTGAGTTCTGGGCAAATCTCATCTATGTTCACGAGGACTGACTTTCGTATCATTTTCGTCACTGACTTTTGTCATGTGACTTATGTCACGGAAGTCATTATGTCACTGACTTTCGTGACATAAAACATTAATCTTATTTTGACTTCTAAAAACCATGAAAAAATGTAAAAAAACATTCTCAGCTGCAGGGGTGCAAACTCAGGCTGTCGGCCGGCGGGTCCCGGGCTGAGCACTGCCGTTTGCAGACCCCGTTCTGCTGTCTCTACCCCATCCTAGGGGATTCCAGCCCCAGGGCCGGGGTGTGACTGCGTGGGGCCCAGGGACTGTGCTAGGACATTCCTCAGCTCTTGCTTGCCAGTCCCTGGTGGCACATGCGGTTTCAGGGTGTCTGGTTCCCCACAGCTGGTGACACCAGGGTGTGGGGAAGTGGCCTGAGCTACCCGACTCCAGAGGGTGGGATCATCCGCAGTTGAGGTGCCGTGTCCTTGCAGGGTCCCCAGACGCTGGCTAGGCTGTGGCTGCTGGTGTCCTCATTTTAGGAGAGACAGAGAATGCATGGATCTCTGCACGGGGACATGGTCTTCAGCCAGAAACCTTACATTCCCAAGTCTCTGGGACATCAACCCAAAGACCCCTTCTCCTGCAGCAGCACCTGGGGGCCACCCCACACCCTGCCCTCCCTCTGGCTCCACCTCCCTGGGCCCACACGCAGGTTGAGCTACCTGCCAGAGGGGCTCACACCGCCTGCCAGCCTGAGGTTCAGCCCCAGGGGGTGGCCCAGGGACACTGAGCCCCCGCCCTCCTGTCCGGCCCGCAGCCATCCTGGAGAAGCTGGAAGAATACCTCAGCATCCGCACACTGTACTTCATCGCCTACCTGGCCTTCGGCCTGGGGACGGGGATTGCCACCCTGTCCAGGAACCTGTACGTGGTTCTGTCCCTGTGCGTAACCTACGGGATCCTGTTCTCCACGCTGTGCACGCTGCCCTACTCGCTGCTGTGTGACTACTACCACAGCAAGGAGGTAGGTGCCCCCCCCACCCGCCATGCAATCTGAGGTTGGCGTGCAAGGGACACGCAGGGCCCCCTTTGGACATCAGAACAGTGACAGCGCAATCCCATGGAGCTGCCTGCCCGTGTGGGAGGTGGGAAGCTGGAAGGGGGAATCCCCCAGTGCCCCCCTCTGTGAGGCTTCAGGGTCACCTGTATGCACAGGCCCTCGGGCGAGGCGAGCGAGGCAGTCACCTTGGGCATAAAAAACCTGCCATCAAAATCAATAATGTGTTAACACGATTTCTAAAAACAAGAAGTACTGCCCAAACCCACGCTGAACAAAACATCAGAACTTTAACGACTGATAACGGGGCTGCCCGTGCCAGGCCGCGGGGCGCCGAGGCAAAGGAAACCGCAGGACGAGGGTCCTGTCCACACGTGAGAGTCGGGCGCTTTGTTCAGCGTGGTTTGCTTTGAACGGCTTCCCTGAGAGCCAATGCCCCGAGCGGCTCACCCGCTTCCAGCGCACAGCCCAGAGGTGGTCGGTGTGCAGGGTGGGCAGAGTGGGCATGCCGTTGTCCGTGTGGGCGGTGATACACTAATTAACAATAATAAAAAACTCGTTCACTCACAACTGCACACCGACTTTTGCCCACCCTGTGCTCACAAGCCGTGTGACCATTTCCCCTCCGGTCCCTGCCCCCCCCCCCCACCCCGAGCCTTCTTCCTGTCTCTATGGATTCACCTTCCTGGGCACTTCATGTAAGAGGAACCGTGCAGCGTGGGGCCCGCTGGGTCTGGCGGCTCTCTGTGTGATGCCCTGAGGCTCACCCACGAGGGAGAGCTTCTCTCCTCAGAACCCAGTGATGTTCCCGGCACAGGTTTCCACAGTACCATTGAGGGTTTAAAGTGGGGCATCAAAGGTCACCTCCAAACACAGCTTCTTGCACCCCCTTTGGTTCTGGGCCTCAGTCACCTCCCCCAGCCCCCGCCCTGGTTTGTTTTAAGGGGTTTGGGGTCTCGGTGAGTTCAGCATGGACTCTCCATGCAAAGTCAGGTCAGCCTGGGCAGCGGCCCCCTCCGGCCTGGCCCTCTGCCTGCAGCAGGCCCCGTGCCGCTCAGGCCGGGGCTGGGGGGAGGGCTGTACGTGTCCCCCGGGCGGGGCTGGGTTACGACCGCATGAGCAAGCCGTGCACGCACCCCACACCTCTAGCCAGCACTGCCAGGTGGCGAGGGCCTGTGCCAGCAGCACCTGAGGGACCAGGGGACTGGTGCTGCCTGGGCTTCTGTCCTCCTTGTTACTTCCCTGCAGCCCTGAGACCCTTCATGGGACTTAAAAGATGTGGCTTCTTGGTGAAGAGATGCCCTACCGCACGGGAGGGGGACACCCACAGGCCACCTTAACCGGGTTTGGTTGGAGCTGAATGGAAGGCGTGGCCCCTGTTGCCCATAGAGCCTTCTGGACACTCACATTCCTCAGTCTTCCTCGGGCTGTCGGTTCAGGGCTAACCCACGGCCGCCCACCACTGTGGAGTTCCCGTGGGCTCCAGGCTGTACAGAGTCGCCAGGAGCTGAGGTCCCCAGGACACAACATGGGCCTATTCACCAAGCACCCTGCAGGTGCTGCGAGGACAGACTTCCCCCGGGAGAGCTTCGGCAGCATCCCGGAGGGGGCTGCTGGCTGGGGGGGGCGGGGGAGGGCCTGTGCTGGGGAGCAGAGCAGGGGACGCACACTGCCGCCTCCCCGCCATGCCCGGCGTGCTGCAGTGGGTGGGGAGGGGAGGCTGGTGGGGTGGCTGAGCTGGAAGCACAGGGACAGGGTGTTTCAGAGCATGTGACGTGGCCGACGGAGGCTGAGCAAGGGGATGACCGGGAACGCAGAGCACCAGCTGGCTGTGCAGGAAGCTTGCTTTTAGGTGAGAGTAGAGAAAAGATGAGACTGTCCCAGCAGGGAAAGTGCCGCCCGCCCCGGCCTGCGAGAATGCAGCCCTCCTGCCCCATTAGTCAGGGATTCTTTTCATCGCCGTCATTTCTCTGAACACAAATATTATCGAGCTCTTGGCTGCACTCCCTGTGCACGTCGGCCCTGGAAGATGTGAGCCCGTGGTGCACGGGGTGCCCGGGCCTGGTCGCTTGGCCCCTTCCCACTGACGGTTCCTCCTCTGGGTCAGTTTGCAGGGTCCAGCGCGGACGGCACGCGGCGTGGCATGGGTGTGGACATCTCCCTGCTGAGCTGCCAGTACTTCCTGGCCCAGATTCTGGTTTCGCTGCTGCTGGGGCCCCTGACCTCGGCCGTGGGCAGCGCCAATGGGGTGATGTACTTCTCCAGCCTGGTGTCCTTCCTGGGCTGCCTGTACTCTTCCCTGTGTGTCGTTTACGAAATCCCTCCTGGGGACGCCACCGACGAGGAGCACCAGCCCCTCCTGCTGACCGTCTGACGCCCAGAGCCCCAGTCCGGGGTCTGGAGCCCCTGGAAAACCAAAGGCCGTGGCCGCGGAGGGACAGGTGTCCCGTCGGACTGTAAATATGTGACAGAATAAACAGCAGCAGCAAAGCCTCCAGTTTCTTGCCATGGCTCTCCTGGGGGTCGGCCCACTCTCCACAGGGACTTGGGGAAGGCGCTGTAAGAGCCATTTATTCAAAGGAAAGGTGTGACTCAGTGACTGTTAGCAGGCGGCGATGCTGGCCCGTCGCCCCCACCCCAGAAGACACCTCGCAGTGTCTGGAGAGTTTTGGTTGTCACAGTTTGGGCGGCTGCTACTTTTCTAGGATGCTGTGAACACCCTGTGACGCACAGGACAGCCTCCCACAGCAAAGAACAGACGCCCAGCCCCGAGCGTCAGTGGCCCTCAGGTGCACAGAGCCTGGTCTGCCGTCCACTGCGTCCCAGAGTAGGGGGAGGGCACGGTGCTTCCGGGCCGGAAGGCCTCCTACTCCTTCCTTCCTCCATCTGTCCATCCACTCATCCGTTCTTCCTTCCTCCATCTGTCCATCCACTCATCCGTCCTTCCTTCCTAAATCTGTCCATCCATTCATCCTTCTGTCTACCCTACGGACCACCATCAACCCTGGGAATGGCAGGCAGTGAATGGTGAGTGCTGGACACCCAGCTGTGAGCAGCAAGTGTCCGCCCTCGTGGAGCTGACGTGGGAGGAGACACCACCCTGAGGTCGGGGAGGACAGGGTGCTGGGGTCAGGGAGCGGGCTGTCCCTGGGAGAATGGGTAGAGACTCTGGAGAGATGCCATTTGAGCAGTGCCCTGGTGAGGAGAGGAGGACACCTGAGATCTGGGGTGGGAATGTGCTCGGCCTGTTAAAGGGTCCCTAGGCATCAAAAGGCTCAGAGTCAAAAGCTGCATTAGGTGGGAAGCTCGAGGTGAAGCAGATGCGCTTGGTGAACACTGGCTGGCCTGCCCTCTGACCTGACCGGGCCCTGCCGCCCCGTACCACCTCCCAGTGCCCGTTTGCGGACCTGCATAAATCTCCGACCTCACAGGAACGTCAGGGTCCTTCGCCAGGTGGCTTCTTCCCTCTGTCGTCACGTGCCTGAGCATGCTGAAGCCCCTCCCAGTGCACCTGGAGGCTGTCCTTGAGCTGGACCTGGCCCCCAAACCCTCACTGAATTGTCCTTATGCTTTGGGGACATACTGGACACACTGACCACAAGTTCCAAATGCAACAGTGTCCTGGGCCCACCTCTGGCTTCTGAGGAGACTCTGGGGTTATGGGCAGCTAACACGTGCTGACATCTTAACTCTGACCAGCTAGGGACACTTGCGTGCTAACGCCATGATCCTCTACAGGGCACCTTGGCCACTTCCCTACTTGGGCTCCCTCAGGGCCATTGCCTGCTGGCCTCCTGGGGTCCTCTCTGTGCCCCCTGCCCTGGTCCCGGGCCTCTGCCAGTCTCCTCGCTGGCTGCCGAGCCTCCTTGCCCACAGGTCTGAGCCCTTTCTTTCCTTTAATACCTTCGATGGCTCCAGTGCCCAGGGAACTGACTCTACAGCCCTCATGCCCAGCATGGACTCTGCCCTCTTCCTGAGCCCCCCAGGCTCTGCACAGCTCCAGCCCCCTGGATGGCAGCCACAGAACCCTGTGTAGCCGCCGACACACTCCGTGCCTCGGCTCATGCTCTTTCCCAGGTGCAGGCCTCCCACCTCTTCTCTGCCCATCAATTTCGGATTCACCCACTTTCACCTAAAACGCTACCTCCTCCATGCAGCCCACCCTGGTTGGGATCAGTGAGTTCTTTCCCTGTGCCTACATGTCATGTTATTTTACCCTTCACAGCTATGAACTAGGTGAGGCAGGTCTCACGGTCCTGCTCCAAGGGTAGGTGAAGCACAAAGAGGCTCAGTGACTTTCTGAAGTCATGCAGCTCCTTTGAGCCTATTAGTCCCATGCTTTTCTGGTACTCAAGGCTCATTCTCCCCACATTTATATTGCTCAGGAGGACAGCTTCAGATTTTCTAGAAAATGTGGTGTTGAATGGCAGCCCCCTGCTCTGTTGTTGCCAGCAAATCATCAGATCTGTAAGAGAGGAGGAATGAACTCCCTGCTCACTCTTGGCTTGTCAAACTCTGGGCCCTTTTCCTGAACTTTCTAAACAAAATTGGCTTTACAAGTGGGAATGGCTGTTGTCAGCCTCTTTCTCTGGATCTGTTCGGAGCCAGGTGCTGTTTCCTGTTTGGGGACAGTGACTGAATAGAGCATCATGCGGCACTTGGGCCAGCTTCAAAATGGTGCCCCTGACCTTCGGGTCTGTTCCCAGATCGCCACGGGAGCCACCACGAGGCCCAGGACCCACCGCGACGCACACCTGCTTCATTTCCCATCTCAGAGCATCACACTCTCAACTCAGACATCACACTGTGACCACGGTGGTGACGCGCTGCCACCAGGAGTGGCTCGTTAAGCCCTTTGATGTGCCCTGGGACCAGCTAAGTGATGCTGCACATCTTGCTTCACCTCCCCACCGTGAGGAAGCTGGTACCGCCACTCCATTTGGCACCTGCACCTCGAGAAGCAGGCCAAGTCCTGGGCCCAAGTCACATGCCCGCACCAGGGGAACTGGCCTCCAGCCCTGACCCAAGTGTCGGCTGCTGAGCTCCTCCTGAGGCCTGACCGCCATCCTGCTCTGGGCTGGCTCCCAGGGACTCGGCTGGAGGGGACACTGTTCCGCTCTGAGGAAAGGGAGAGGAAGCTTTGCTCTATGGTCATGGGAAGAGACTCACACCCACCATCGCTGAAACAAAAACAAACCTGTGACTGCACCACAGGTGTTAAAGCCACTCCTGACCATCCCCTTAGCAAACGTGAAAACCAACTTCTGTTCCTCGATACTCTTGGCAGTGAACGTGACTTCTGCCTCCACAGCGGTCATGGCACTTAGGCTGACACGGCGTTGGTGGAGGGAACAGGTGGCGAAGCCACAGCCGGTGTTGGTTTGGTTTCTCCCTAGGCTGCTGGACAAACCCCAGACCATGGTGTGGGCACAGGGACCGAGGGAGGTGGCGTCTGGCACCTATTTCACACAGGGCTACAGGTTTTGAGGGAATGGAGGCAGCTCCCCTGGAATATGTCAGACCGACCACTGCCGGGCCCGCTGGGCCCTGCCAGCTCCGAGCACATCTGCAGGTCCGCACAGCGCATGTCGCCGCCTCGACCCTCCTCCTGGGAGACTTGGAGGAGAGAGGTCCTGAGCTGGGGGCACATAGGGCCCCTGGCAGCTCATGGGGACTTCTGCAGGGGCAAGTACTGAGGCCATCATGCTTGGGTGTCCCCCACTCCAGAGGGTGTACACGGGGTCCTCTTCCATTCGTGGACATCTACCGGGCACCTCCCCCGTGTGCGTCCCAGCACTGGGAACAAAAGAGAAGCCACTGTTCTTAAGACAAAGAGTCTTTCCATGGTCCTAACATCCAGGCCTGGGCCTTGTCCACCCTGCCGCAGCCCCAGGCCCCCTCCCTGCCATCTCTCACCCCTGCTGTGATCTGTTCCAGTTGCTCTTTGCCCAAAACACCAATGCCTACACGTGACCAGCTCCCTGCCTCCAGGAAACGTCAACTCTTTTACAAAATACTCATCATACACACACACCTCTCTCCTGGCGCATCCAGGGGAGGGGGTAAAGGAGGAACGTTAACCCAAAAGTGTCACCCTGGGGGGTGACAGCCCCAGAGAGATGGAGCCTGGGCCTTACATACTGCCACCTGGTGGCCAAGGCTGGGAGTGGCGGTGAGGACCAAGTTTCCCATCTGTTGTGTGCCAGAACCTGGGAGTGACGAGCTCTCTGAAGGAATCTTCTAAGTGCCTTAAAATTCTAGTTCTAATCTAATTCATTTCACTGGATGTCCACACCTTAGGGGTTCACCAGACCCCACCCAAACTCCTAAGAACCGTGTAACCAGGACAGAGCCGGGGCTGAGATCCCAGACCAGGCGCAGCTCGTCCGGGGGTCAAGGTTAAGAGGAAGGTGTGGCAGAAACCTCCACTTCCTGGTGGAATGGCATAGAAGACATTGTCCGTCCTCAGTCGTCGACGTGCACACTAATCACCCTGGTGGCAGAGCATTACCAGGGGTGCGTGTACACTCTTCATGTGGTCTGTAATGCTCGTGACCTGTGCTCAGAGTTTGAACTCTGTAAGTGCTACGTGGGAGAGACAGACACGTGTGGGAGAAGGGTCACTGAGGTGCCAGAGCAGTGGGCCCAGCTCCCTGGGTGTGGCTGAAGGCCATTCTATCCAATTACCCACACTCGACGCAAGCACACATTCAGAGTGCACCAAGGAGCCGCCATCTGCATGGCCTGCTCAGCAACTATTTTCGGAGCAAGGGCCTTCTACCCACCAGAACCTGGTCCAGTCTTGAGGCGCTGGGGAGGTGCCAGTGCAGGTAGATCTAGGTCCTTTCTGCAGCCCGGACCCCTGACATGTCAAAAGGGAACAAGTACAGGTGACTTAGAAATTGTTCCTGGCAAAGACAGCCACTAGAGCAGCCACCTAAGTTTGGAGCAAAATCAATGTCCAGGGCCCAGAACTTGAGCTGCCAGAGCTCCGTGGGGCCGCCGGGGACCCAGCAAAGACCTCAGGTCCTGAGACCTCCAAGGACCACAAACTCAGACTAGAGAAGCCTGGAGGGCGCTGAGCTCCGCAGCAGGGGCCGCCCTTGGGCCTCGGGGCCCATCCACGGTGGACAGTGCAGCTCCGTCCAGCGCTGTCTTCCTATGGGAGCTCCGGGAATCCAGAGGACTGGCTTTGCCCTGTAGCCTGAATGACCCCTACCCCCAGCTCAGTCTTTGCCCCTCGGCCCAGTGGGAAGGACATGTTCAGGGGTTCAATGTGGACAGACCCCCACTGGTCATGGGGATGGTTAGCTTGACCCCAGGTGTCTGGGCCCTGACCCTGTGCTGGTGCCTAGTACCCCACCCTGGGCCTCACCGGGTGCCTGGCAGGTACACTGTCAGGCCTGAGACTGGCGAGGGGCCCCGGCGGACGAGGGCACCCTGCCCACCACTCACCAGGTGTTTGCTCCCACAGCTGCACAGCTCTGCGGTCCCGGCTTCTGATGGGCTTACAACTCTGTGTCTGCGTGGGAGGCCACTGCCGGTCTCCCTGTGGTGCAGCTTACCCTGCAGGTACGTGGCCTTGTCCCCACTCACCTGAACTTACCGTGGATCCTGCTGAGGCTTCAGGCCACACACAAACTCTGCAGTGCCCCTTTCTTTGCCCACGCTGCACGCACAGGAACCAAGGGTGGAGGGGCACGCTGGTGCCAGTTCATCTGGGAAGCAAGAGGCTAGGGCCCGGCAAGGGGCACAGCTGCTAGGCAGTAAGTAGACTCTGTCTCCTTACAAACCCGGGTGTCCTTCAGGGCAGGCCCCCGTCTCACAGTGGGTGCACGGCAGGGTAGTGAGCACGGCCAGTTGTCCACACCTGAGAAACTATTAAAATCTGTGCAGCTTTGATGAGGGCCTTTTCTGCAGCATGCTTCCACGTATCCATTCAGACATGTCTTAGCATTTGACTTAGAACTTTGCATTTGATAAATTTACGCCGATTACAAACTGGTTTCATGAACAGCAACATGCTGCCTGAGACCAGCAAAGAGGGCACCTGGGTTGCTGCTGCTCACCATTCCCTCCACAGCCCCACCTTCTCATCCGTGACCCGGACAGACAGTCACATGTGCCCCCAGAGCTGGGCTGATGCACCCTCAGCCTGCAGGGCGGCTCTGGCTGAGGGTGGGTGGGAGCATGGGCAGGCCTCAGGCAAGGAAGGGCCAAGACAGGAAGAATGGCCACTCTGCAGACCTCTCCTAAGCAGAGAAAGGGATCTGGGCAGAGGAGTGTTCTTGAGCCCCTGCCCCCCTCCTCCCCACCCCACCCAATCCCAGGGCCCGCTCTGCTGTGCGGGGAGCTTGTTGCTGGTCAGCTAATACAAGTCAGCAGGTCAGAGAAGCTCCTGAGAGTAAGTGTACTCACCTTCCTCTCTGACAGAGCAGACGTGGATCTTTCCAGAAGCTGCTTTGAAAGGTAAGCAACGTGCCAGCAACAACAGAGAATACCAGATGCTCCCTCTGCCCTTTCCGACTCTGGGGACCCAGGTCGGGGCCAGCAGCCAACATCCCGCCCACTCCCAGGAATGAGACGCAGTCCATGGGTCAGCCATGGGTCAGCACCCAGCTGTTGTAGTGTAGCTTGGTTTTATTTATGTCCACAAATATTTCCAAAAAATTACAAAATACTCAAATGGAGAGAACACAGAAGTCACGATTTCTGGGTGTCTACTCTGTTTACACTGTGTTATCTCATGGCAAACTACTCATATATACATTTAGCTTCGAGATATATATAAACGTAGCAAGTCAGAATGTACATTCTGCTCTGCTGCTGCTGCCGCAGTGAAACGTGAAGCTCAACCTTGACAACATCGAACAAGATACATACAAAACACAGAAAAGCAAAACCCAACTTCAAACGAAAGGAAGGTCTGGGGCCTCCTAAACCGTAACTGACCAGGTGAGGGTTTTCGAACGGAAGAATCTCAGTGCTTCACCTTGGGATGTGGGGGGGGAACCAAAACCTAACAGGAAAACGCCTTCAGACAACTTTCAGTACGGACTTCAAAGTACTTTCCTCTCTCTCTTCTTTGGAAAATGGATGCTGGAGAGAGGAGATAAAGAGTCTTGACTGAATGGTAGGTATTGTGTTCTATCAGAAGGAAAACAAGAAATGCGAGAGGGTGGGGCGACGGTGCGGGAATTGGGGCAGCGGGAGCTGCAGAGGTGCAGCCTCGCTGCGGGGCAGCCACTCTGATGGCAGGTCGCTGCCCCGGAGGAAACAAATGCCCCCTGCCAACGCAGCCACAAGTATGATGACAAAGGGTTTATTTGAGCTTGTCTCCTCTGTAAGGAGCTAAATTTAAGGCAGAAATGGAATGAAAGAAAAAACTACAAACATTTCCAACAAACAAAACAATCCTCTATCTGTCCCAACTGAAACCAAACATGGTTTTAACAGAGATGGGCAATGCCCCGATGCAGGTGTGAATCCAAACCCGAACCTGAGCTGACACCTGTTGGGTCCTGGCTCACAGCACCAGCCCCTTCCGACCCGTGTGCCTCGGGTCCTGGACACGCTTCACACCCACTGACCCACAGAGATGACCTACTGTCGCCTGACAATTCCTGGACGTGGCCACCACATACAATAGCAGAAACAGGCCTCAACAGTCAGGGAGAAGAGGGACAGAAAAGGTCATACCCGGGCAGAAACAGGTACAGACGGTCCCAGAACCTTCCCATTCTCTGCAGCAACTCAGGAAGTCGAGGGGGGCTCTCTGCAGGACAGCCCGAGCCCCACTGCACAAGTATGGCTGTCACCCTTGTTCCCACTTTAGGATGAAGGGTGGCACTCAAATGGCTTCCCAGTCTGACACGGGTCACCTTTCTACTGGGGGTAGATATGCAAGCCACGGCCCACAACCATGATCACTCTGGGGTCTCCCCAGTCACTGGAAAGCAGCCTCAGGCCGTGGGGTGGACAGCCTGGCCTCACCACAAGACCCCTGGGACAACACACACAGAAGGGCAAATTCCTGACAGACTCCTTTGGCAAGCATATGTGCTATTGGTAGGGAATCATTTTCTTGAATTTTCTAGAATGTTTATGCAATTGTCAGAGTATTAAGAAAGGCAGTCCATCCAGAACAATTGAATATGTGTGCACAGAAATCTGTAAGAAAATCTACAAGCAGACACACAGAAACATGTGCTTTCCATCCTGCAGAACAACGGGTGGACATTTAACCCCCGCACTCCTGGTGCAAAGTGTCGAGAGGCTTGCCCTGACAGACGTCTGCACTGCTGGCAAAGCACAAGCTCGGAACAGACCGAAGTGAGGAATCAAAGCAGCAAAACGAAAAGTTTGTAACACTGTCCCTGCAAACCCCTGGATGCTCACTGCTGCGACCAAACCAACTCCCAAGCTTTTGCCTGTTTGCAATTAGTAACGCCCATCTGCTCCCTTTAATTAAAGGGATGATTATAATATAACTTTTTATTAAAAAATCAACTCTGTATTCTGTCAATAGCTGGTAGGAATTCATAATTAGTGACATGGCTGGAAAAAATAGATCAACAGTAGTTTGTGGAAAAAAAAAGGTTGCTCTAAAATTATTTACAGACGTAAAAAGCTGTGCTGCAGAACTTTTTCAAATTATGGTTTACAACAATGTAGCAAAATAAAAGATTCTTTAAAAATTATAGCTCTTGGATTCCAAACTCATATGCCACCTATCTGCACACCTTGTGGGCTTTGGGACACGTGTGACCGAGTGCGTCTGCACGCACAGTGAAGGGTGTGACTGGACCCTAGCACCTACTGAGAAGTCGAAGAAGGGAAGGAAACGAAAGCTGAACCCCCAGATTGCTGGGAAGTTTTCTGAATGTTCAGTCCAGTCCAGGACTCGCTAAGTTTCTGGGGAACTGTCATGCAGGGAGACCCAAACCAGTCTCAAGGAATCCTCTCTACAAACAAACACTATTATGCTGATACATTTTTAGTTGTGGGGTTTTTAAATATATAAAGAAATCTTTAGAAGATATTCTTTTGCTTTTGTAGCTCCTATTGGTATGTAAAAAGTCCTGTTTATCCCCCCAAGAACTAGGGTTTCCACAGCCAGCGTTAACAAATAAATAACTTATAATTGCTTGTCACCTTCTTTCTTCAGTCGACTGGAAAGAAAAATAAAGGAAAGAGGACTCAGCACCAGGCCTGGGCAGGCAGACCCAAGATGCCTCCCATGCAGCTGACCCTCCTCACTCCCTCCCACCAAGGTGACGCTACAGGGGTCCCCTCTAGGGCCACAGGGGCCTGGCGCCTGCTTATGGGGAGGAGTGCTGTGGGCACAGCCAGGAGGGGCTGTCATCGGGCTGGTTCTGTGGCCCACAGATGGGGTAGGTAGGAGTTCAGCCAGCCAGCCAGCCCGCCCACCCCCAGGCCCCACCACCTCACCTGTAATAATCTTCCTGGCTTGGCAGGTGGCTGCCGTGCATGTGGGGGTGTGCGTGCAGCCACTGCTGCTCCATGGCCAGCCGCTGCAGCTCAGCCGATTGGGCGTGCATGGCCTGCAGCTGGTGTGCAGCTGACATGGGGGGTGGGATGGCCCCCGGCAGGTCTCGGGGGTAAGGGGTGCCTGCAGACACAAAATGGTCTCCTCCTCAGAGCCTCCCCTGGGGGAAGGGGGTGGGGGAGATGGCCCAAAGTACTGTCCCCTCCTTTCCCTGTGGGGCAGGGGGCTCCCCTCCTCCTCAGGCTCCAGGCCTCAGCCTGTTTCTTCTTCAGAGAGACCTGCCTCTCCAAGCTCTCAACGTCCATTTGGAGCCTCTGTTACTCCTTCATTGCCCAGTGCTCTCGCCTAGGTTTGGTTATACACTTACTATGCCTCCCACCCCGCACCAGCTCTCAGGGGTATGTTTTGAATACATGAACGAACAGGGTGTCAAACCAGACTGCTAACCCAACTCTTACACTGGAACCCGTCCTTCCCCAAGTGCATTCTTACCAAAAACAGGGTGACGAAGCATCTCGTGCTCGTGGGGGGGCTGTCCAAGCAGAGGGTTGGGGAGAGTGCCAGGGGGATAGGGAAAGCGAGCCAGGTGAGGGCCAGCAGTCAGGGGGTCAACCAGCGGGTGAACTGGGCCTGCTGAACCTGAAACATGGGGCAGAAGTCCAGATACAGGGGGTGCAGGGCTCTGGGCTCTCTCGACGTTTCCCTTCCTGGCTGAACTGCTGGTGACTTCCTCCTTAGCACGCTGGCTCCTGGTCACCAGGACCACCAAAAACCCGACCTGAAGTGGCTTTCCTCCGACCCCTTCCCACACTTCTGCCGTGGAGCTCCAGAGAGTAAAACAGAAACGAAGAGCTGACTATTTCCTCCTCCCACCCCGAGCACCCCCTACAAGTAGTGTCTCCCATCCCATTATGTTCAGGACCCTGGATCAGCAGAGCCCACCGGGCTGACCGCCCAGGCCCTCCCTGCACCTGTTACGTCCACAGGGTGAAATTCACAGCCACTCCAGCCCTGCCCCAGCCAGCGTTCCCTGTCCAGGCTGTCTCCCTGGGGCCCTTCACCCACAGGACCCAAAGGAGATCAGCAGACTGCTGCGGCAGGGATGGGGCTCAGCACGCCCTGGCTCTCTCCTGCATGTCATCTGCTGACTCCCAAGTCTGCATTCTTGCCTCAGGCCCTTTGCATTTGCTCTCCCTCTGCCTAGAGTTGCTCTTTCCCATGACTCACTCCTTTGCCCATTTCATCTTTGCTCAAAATTTACCTTCTTTGAAAGGCTTTTCCACAGCCCTCTTTATAATGGCAGCATCACCCCGACTCCCTCATCCCCTCTCCCTGCTTAGCTTTCTTCCAGAACACTGACCGCTTCCCATAATCCCAACTATGCATGGCACATCGAAAGTGCTCAGCAAACACTTGTAAACGAAAGAACAACTGCCTGTCTGCCCTCTTATGGCACCAAGGCAGCCTGCTGATCGGTTACACTGAGGCTTAGATGGCCCACACCTGGTGGCATGAGGCTTTCAGGTGTCAGAACACGGGATAAATGTGACAGCTCCTTAGCTTCCCTAGGACCACCGGTCAGGGCTGGGGGCACGGGTAAGAAGCCAGGCGCTGCCCTCCCTCGCCTGGGCCTGCTCTATCGGCTGTCCTCCCCCGTAGGTCAGACCACGAAAAAGTCATGAATGTGGGCCGCGCCACGGGACCTCCAGGCAGGCCCTGGTCTCAGGGTGCAGACACACCTGCCAACTTGAGGGCAGGGCCAGGGCTGGGGCCAGAGCCCTCCTCACCTGCCCGGCCTGCAGAGCTTCAGGGGGCACAGGGCTCCAGCTGTGCCCATCTCTGCCTCAGACCAACCTGCACCCTGAGCTGGCCAGGTGAGCCAGAAGCCCAAGCCTTATTCCCAAAGTGGGAAGGGAGATTTTTCCTTTAAAGTCTCATTCAATGACAACCTATGGACATTATGGGTATCCCTGTTGCCTCCATCTGGCTCCTAAGGCCCCACCTCCTGCCTTAAGCCTGCCCAGGGAGCAAAGGCTGCTTCCCTCACTCCCTGGCCTACCCCAGGCACAGGGCCAAGAATCTAAGCTTTATCTAGGAGGCAACAAGCAGAAAGGCCCAAGGGAGATGGAGCTTCCTGGGGACTTGCAGCTCTGGACAGCCAAGGGGCTGAGCAGAGACCAAGGCTGCTGTGAGTATAGCGACAACAGGATTCCTTGGTACGTTCTGAAGAGCCTATGGTCTGCCCAGAATTAGAACTGCCTCTGGTCTGCACCTGCCCCGCACCACAGCCCAACCCACAGCACTCTCTGAGCCGGCCTAGACGCCCACCTTGGTGGAGGGGGTCCTGCTGGTGGAGGTGGAGATGTGAGTGGATGTGTGAGTGCTGGTGATGGTGCGGAGTCACGTTGAACATCTGCAGTCGGGCCAGAGGGTCGCTGGTCAGCGATGCCATGCGCTCGGCGTGGATCCGCTCGGCTGCCAGTCTATCGGGGTAGCTCATCTCGGGCCGCAGCTGGGGGCCCGCCAGGGCCAGTCTCTCCCTCTCCAAGGGGTTCAGACCCGGGTGGAAAGAAGCAAAAGGGTGGGGACCCGCAGTGGGGGGAATGGTGAGGGCGCTGTGCCGCGCGAAATGCTCCATGGGGTTGGTGGCTGGGTGCAGGGGGTCCAGCTCTGGGGGCTTCACCTCGAAGCCTGGCTTCATCCTCTCCCGCAACTCACGCTCCCGGATCTCCCGCTCCCGGATCTCCCGCTCCCGGAGCTCCCGCTCCCGGATGGTGGGGTCAACGTTGTAGAGGCCGGGCATGTGGTAGGCCAGCAGCGGGTCAGTGGGGTTGAGGGGCATGTAGAAGGGGTGGTTGCGGTTGGTGGGTGACATGACATGGGGCCGAGCATACTCGCTCAGAGTCCGAAGGGCAGGGGTGTCGGGCCCGATATATGGGGGCACAGCAGCAATGGTGGTTGGTGGTGGCTCAAAGGATGGCCGCATGTGGCCGGGCCCCCCAAGCTGGGGGTCGCTGAGGCGGCCTTCATGTGCTGCGCTGGAGGCCTTCTGCTGAAAGAAAGGTGGCTGTGAGGGACAGGCGCCAGCTGCCTAGTGTTTACCTGGCAGAGGTGAACCTTGCTCTGTGGCTACCCTGCACTGACCAGCCAACTCAGTCCCTCTATCCCAATGCTGAGTGACATCTGGCCCCAGCCATGGCCTGTGATAAGGACAAGGTCCAGACCCGCTGTGATCGTCTCCTCTGTGCCTGTAACTTCCCTATGTCCTAGGTGCAACAGTGTACCTGTGAGACCAGGCACTGCATGGGAGGGCGTTCCCCACCACACAGTCAGGTGCTAGGTGGCCCAGCTTACGAGACTGCCACAGGGCAGGCTGCCAGAGGGGCCGATGAGGCAGGTTAACATGCCCACTGCCTGGCTCTCCTCCCCTTGGGTTTCTCTTCAGTTCCCTCAAATAACATGAGCGACGCAAGTCTACAGGCCTGCTCGCCATGCTGCTGTCCGTCAGCCTGGACCTGCCAGGGACCAGGAGGGGTGCACAGTGAGCCTCTGGGGAAGGGGAAGGTCCAAGACTGGCTCAGGGATGAGCTGCCATCTCAGAAAGGCCTGGGATGGGCCTCAGACAACACTCACTCCTCCATCTGCTGTGACAACAAACCAGACAGCCTCACCTAGAGCAGTGCGGCCCCAGTGTCCCCTGGCTGAGATGGCCCGTGCCCGTCCCCCACCCACCCGCAGGCCACCCGCCTGCCCTGGGCTGAGCACTCACGGCTGCTCGCTCAGCCTCCCGCTCCCGCTCGCGCTCCCGCTCCTTCTCCTTCTCCTTCTCCCGCTCCCGCTCCTCTCGGGCTTTCTGCTCAGCCTCCCGCTTGGCCTTCTCGATGGCCTCCTCTCTCTTCTTGGCCAGTTTTGATCCCGCCAGAGGCATAAAGTACAGGTCCGTCCGTGCACACGAGTTGTAACCCCGGTCCAGGTGTTTGTAGAACCTAAAAAAGGCCACATTGGTCATGGGGGTCCTGCCAAGGCTGAGGCCTGCCCTGAGCCACCCAGGTTCTTGCCACAGTACCTGGCTGACTGGCTGGCGTGGCTGGGCGTGTCCACCACAGTGGGCTCAGGGGATGGGCTCCTCGGAGGGGGTGGGGGGCTCTCGGGCTCTTCAGCATCATCCAGAGCCTCTTCCTTGATCTGGACAGTGGGCAGTGGGCAGGCTGCCCCGCCAGGTGTGCTGCCTCCTGAAGAAACGGCAGCAGAGCAGGCTGGCTGGGCCGAGGGGCCAGGTCCCACAAGTGGAGTGGTGGTAGCGGGGCAGGAGGGAGGGGTGATCGGAGGAGGGCCTCCAGGAACAAAGGGGTGCTGAGTGAATGGGGGCTGAGAGGGC
>PVJI01013534.1:0-47444 GCA_004026765.1 Micronycteris hirsuta
ATCCATGCACATGGTACATGCTTTCAATTGTTTTTCTCTTCTTTAATTTATTCCTTCAGTGTTGTATAGTTTTCTGGGTACAGATCTTTTACCTCCTTGGTTAGGTTTATTCCTAGGTACTCTATTTTTCTTGTTGCTACAACAAATGGGATATTTTTCCTGATTTCTGTTTCTCATATTTCATTGTTGGTGTACAAAAATGCCTTTGATTTCTGAGTATTGACTGTGCATCACACTGTTTTGCCAAATTTACTTATTAGGATGAGTAGTTTTCTGGTGGAGTCTATAGGATTTTCTATGCACACTATCATGTCATCTGCAGACAGTGACTGTTTTGCTTCCTCCTTTCCAATTTGGATGCCTTTTATTTATTTTCTTGTCTGATTGCTGTGGCAAAGACTTCTAATACTATGTTCAAGAGAAGTGGTGAAAGCAGACATCCTTTTCTTATTCCTGATCATAGTGGGAATAGGTTTTAGTTTTTGCTCATTGAGTTGGGGAAAGCTAAAGCTTTTAGTTTTTGCCCATGATGTTGGCTGTAGGTCTCTTGTGTATGGCCTTTATCATGTTGAGGAACGCTCCATCTATTCCAGCTTTGTTGAGTGTCTTTATCATATATGGATGCTGTAACTTATCAAATGCTTTTTCTGCAACTATTGATATGATCATGTGAAGTTTGTGTTTCCTTTTGCTTATGTGATGTATTTCATTTATCAATATGTGAATATTGTACCATCCTTGCATCCCTGGGATGAATCCTCCTTGATAATGATGTATGATCTTTTTAATGTATTGCTGGATGCAGTTTGCTAATATTTTGTTCAGGATTTTAGCATATATGTCCATCAGTGATATTGGCCTGTAGTTTTCTTTCTTTTGTTTTTTTCTGGTTTGGGGATTAGGATGACTCTGACTTCTTAAAAAGAGTTTGGAAGTCCTCTGTCTTCCTGAATTTTTTGGAATAGTCTGTGGAAGATAGGGATTAGCTCTTCCATAAATATTTTGCATATTGTCCTGTGAAACCATCAGTCCCGGGCTTTTATGTGCAGGAGTTTTTTTACTACTACTTTCATTTTGTCAGCTGTTATTGGTCTGTTCAGGCTTTCTGCTTCTTCTTCACTCACTTTCATTCACTTTTGAAATATTGTATATCTCTATAAATTTGTCCAGTTCACCCAGGTTTTCATTTCCTTGGCATATAGTTCTTCCTAGTAATTTCTTACAATCCTTTTATTTCTGTGCTATCAGCTAATCTATCCTTTTTCATTTCTGATTGTGTTTATTTGGATCCACTCTTATTTTTTCTTGATGAGTCTGCTTAAAGGATGTTGATTTTGCTAATTTTTTCAAAGAATCAGCTCCTGGATTTATTGATCCTTTGAATAGTTTTTTTAGGCTCTGTGTCATTTAATTCTGCTCCGATCTTTGTTATTTCCTCCTTCTACTTGCTCTGGGCTGTCTTTGTTGTTGTTCCTCCAGTTCTTGTAGATGTAGGGCTAGGTCATTTATTTGAAATGTTTTTATCTTTTTATAGGTAGGCCTGTATCGCTATGAACTGTCCTCTCAGGACTGTATTCATTGTGTCTCATAAGTTTCGATTGTTGTGAGTTCATTTTCATTTGTTTCCAGAAACATTTTGATTTCCTCTTTGATCTCCTTCTTGCCCCATTCATTGTTTAATAGTATGCTATTCAATCTCCATGAGTTTGAGTGATGTTTGGTTTTTTCCTTGAGGTTGGTTTCTAGCTTTGGGCCCACGTCATCAGAGAAAATGCTTCATATGATTTAAATTTTCTTGAGTTTGTTGAGGCTTGTTTTGTGTCCTATCATGTGGTCTATCTTTGAAAATGTTCCATGTGATCATTGAGGAAATGGCAGCAAGATAGGGGGAACAGAGTCCACTTCCTCCTGCCCACTGATTGATTTTCTGAGGAACAGGGCAAAATCCTAACAGTATTCCTGCGCATATGATGATTGGTGACCAAGATTGCAGGGGAATTTGAACGTTCAGACGGTAAGCAGAGTGTTTCTGAATGAAAAGGTCCCCGTAGGGACCAGCTCAGAGAGCAGGGTGGGGCTCCAGTCCCAGACCTGGCAGCTGCCGGATTGGATGCAAGATTCTTGGGAGGGAGCCAGATTGGGATGTGTGAGTGGCCAGATGTTTATTTGGTCTGGTGGGCATAAATAGGAAGAATTTTTTCAGAAAGGAAAAATAGGAAAAAAAGAGGCGCTCCATGGCTATTTGGAGAGGCCTCACCCCCAACAGTCCTGAAGTCGGTGCGCGCCTGGGATCAGAGGCCCAGGGAAGTCTGCCTGAAGCACCTGAGTGCACAAACGGCCCTCAGCCCATGGCAGCCAGCACTTCCATCAAGGGGAATTGGAGATTGTATGAACCCGGGGACCGGAGGCCTATCCCTGGCCACCCCAGAATAACTGGGGACAGCTTGCAACCAGTGACTCCAGGGCTGGGTGTGACTTGCAAAACCAAACAAGGGAAACTAGGGACTGTGCACACCCGGTGACCAGTGGACCACTCATGCACAGTTCAAAAATACCAGGGACAGTGCACAACCAGGCCCCTCTGTCGGGGTCCACTGGCACACAATTCAGGGACAAAGAGGAAAGTGAACACAGGTGCGCAGTTCAAAAATACCAGGGACAGTGTGCAACCAGGCCACTCGACTGCGGCTTCCTGGCACACAATCCAGGGACAAAGAGGAAAGTGAACACAGGTGCGCAGAGCTCACGCCAACAGCTGGGGACAAAGCCCTAGCCATCCAGCCCCTACACATGTAGCCCTGCAGGGCCAATCGCCTTTATAGGAATAAGGTAGAAGCACCCCGTTGAGGGGAGCAGCACACCGGAGCTGCAAACCGCACAAACTCTTGACTCAGAGTGGGGGCCAAACGATCCAGAAAGGGCGCGGAAAGAACCTATTATCTAGACCAGCAACGAGAAAACAGGTGGTGGGAGAGTTGCCCCTAATAGGTTCACATCAAAAGATCCAGTTTGGACCCAGAACCACACCTAGGAATTGGGCTGGTGGCTGGACACCAGCGAAGAGTGCACCTCAGGAAGGGAGAAAAGCAAAACTAATATCTACCCAGCCGGACATAGCCTGGCCGGACAGCATTAAAATCAAAAAGCAGAAGGGTTTGTTTGTTCGTTTGTTTGTTTGTTTGTTTGTTTTTTAACACTTCTTCCTCTCTGTCCTTCACTATTTTTTAATTCCTTCTTCCTCCGTTTCCTTTAGTATTCTTAGTCCCATCATCCTCATATCTCTTTTTTTTTGTTTTGTTTTGTTATTTTTTAATTTATAAAAAATAAAAAAATGTATTCTTTTAATTCATCCTTCCATTCTTTCCTTCTTTATACTTTATTCCTCCTTCCTCCCTTCCTTTTCTTAGAGTATCCTTTCTCCCTTCCTTCACTCCTTTTTTTTTTTTTGTCTTTTTCTTTCCCCCTCGCCCCCCTCTCTTCTTTACCTTCAGGTGACACATTAAAACCTGGAGCTCTGAAGAGACCAGAGTCAGTCCCGGACAGGGGTCAGCCCAAAAACCAGAGACAGTGAGACAAAATTAACTTTGCTACTCCAGAGAACTTGACAGATAAATTTTAGAAACAGAGGATAGCAAGAAGAGTCTCACAAACAATGGGAAGACAAAGAAACAATCCCCAAATGATAGGAAAGGAGGAAGCCCCAGAAAGAATGATAAATGAAACAGAGGCAAGCCAGCTATCAGATATTGAGTTCAAAGCATTGGTTATCAGGAAGCTCAAGAAGCTCGATGAGCTCACAGAGAATTTCCAGAAATTACAGGGAAACTAAAATGAAGTCACTGCAAACTATGTCAACATGAAAAGGGAAATAGAAACTATCCAAAAGGGCCAAAAGGAAATGAAGAATACAATATCTGAACTGAAGAACACAATAGAAGGAATCAAAAGCAGGCTCAATGAAGCAGAGGATTGGATCAGCGAGCTGGAAGACAAGGTAGAAAAAAAAACACCCAAAAAGAGCAGGAACAAGAAAAGAGACTCAGAAAGAATGAAGAGTGCTTAAGGGAAATGCAGGATAACATGAAACGTAATAATATTTGTATAATAGGGATACCAGAAAGAGAAGAAGAAGAGCAAGGGATAGAAAACCTGTTTGAAAAAGTCATGATGGAAAACTTCCCTAATCTGATGAGAGAAAAAGTCACACAAATCCAAGAAACACAGAGAGTCCCAATCAAAAGCAACCCAAACAGACCCACTTCAAGACACATCATCATTAAAATGGCAAAATTCCAAGACAATGAGAGAATCTTAAAGGCAGCGAGTCAGAGACAGGTAGTAACATACAAGGTAGCCCCGATAAGGCTAGCAGCTGACTTTTCAATGGAAACACTCCAAGCCAGAAGAGAATGGCAACAAATATTCCAAGTAATGAGAACCAGAGGCCTGCAACCAAGGCTACTGTACCCAGCAAGGCTCTCAATTAAGAGAGATGGCCAAATAAGAAGCTTCCCAGACAAAAGAAGTCTAAAAGAATACACCGCCACCAAACCAGCTCTGCAAGAGATTCTAAAGGAACTGCTTTAAGGAAAGGAAGGAAAAGAGAGAGAGACACAGGAAGAAAAAAAATGGCAATGAATAAGTACTTATCAATAATAACCTTAAACATAAATGGATTAAATATTCCAATCAGAAGATATAGAAGAGCTTAATGGATAAGAAAGCATGACCCACACATATGCTGCCTACAAGAGACCCACTTCAGGACAAAAGACCTACGCAGATTGAAAGTGAAGGGCTGCAAACAAGTTTTCCAAGCAAACGGACAAGAAAAAAGAGCTGGGGTAGCAATACTCATGTCAGACAAAATAGACTTCAAAAAAAAGGCCATCAAGAGAGACCCAGAAGGACACTTCATAATACTCAAGGGAAGAATCCACCAAGAAGACATAAACATTGTAAATATCTATGCACCCAACATAGGAGCACCCAAATACATAAAGAAAATCTTGCAGGACTTCAAGAAAGATACTGTTAGCAACACACTTATAGTAGGGGACTTCAAACCCCACTGTCAAAAATGGACAGATCTTACACACAAAATATCAACAAAGATATTGTGACATTGAACAAAGCCCTAGAAGAAATGGACTTAACAGATATATATAGAGCCTTTCACCCCCAAAAAGCTAAATACACGTTTTTTTTTCCCAATGCACATGGAACATTTTCAAAGATACACCATATGATAGGACACAAAACAAGCCTAAACTAGTTTAAGAAGATTGAAATCATATCCAGTATTTTCTCTGACCACAAGGGTCTGAAATTAGAAACCAATCCAAAGGAAAAAATGCCAAAACACTCAAAATCATGGGGATTGAATAGCATGCTATTAAACAACGGATGGGTCAAGGACGAGATTAGGGAAGAAATCAAAAAGTTTCTTGAAACAAATGAAAATGAACTTACAGCAACTGAAAACTTATGGGACACAGCAAAGGCAGTCCTGAGAGGGACGTTCATAGAGATACAGGCCTACCTAAAAAATATAGAAACATTTCAAACAAACAGCCTAACCCTATGCCTACAAGAACTCAAGGAACAACAAAAAACAGCCCAGAGCAAGTAGAAGGAAGGAAATAACCAAGATCAGAGCAGAATTAAATGACATAGAAACTAAAAGCACAATTCTAAGGATCAATTAATTCAGAAGTTGGTTCTTTGAAAAGATAAATAAAATCAACAAGCCTTTAAGCAGGCTCATCAAGACAAAGAGAGAGGACCCAAATAAACTCAATCAGAAATGAAAAAGGAGATATTACAACTGATGCCACAGAAATACAAAGGATTGTAAGACACTACTATGAAGAACTGTATGCCAAGAAAAATGAAAACCTAGGAGAAATGGACAAATTTTTAGAAAAATATAATCTTCCAAAACTGAATAAAGAAGCAGAAAGCCTGAACGGACCAATAACAGCAGATGAAATTGAAGCAGTAATCAAAAAACTCTCGACACACAAAAGCCCTGGACCAGATGGTTTCACAGGAGAATTTTACAAAGCATTTAAGAAAGAACTAACCCCTATCCTTCACAGGCTATTCCAAAATATCCAAAATGATGAAAGACTCCCAAACTCTTTTTATAAAGCCAGCATCATCTTAACCCCCAAATCAGATAAAGACACAACAAAGAAACAAAACTTCAGGCCAATATCGCTGATCATCATAGACGCTAAAATCCTCAACAAAATATTGGCAAACCACATCCAGCAATACATCAAAAAGATCATACACCATGACCAAGTGGGTTTCATCCCAGGGATGCAAGGATGGTACAATATTCATAAAACAATAAACATAATACATCACATAAACAAAAGCAAAGACAAAAATCACATGATCATATCAATAGATGCAGAAAAAGTATTCGATAAGGTATAGCATCTATTTATGATAAAAACACTTAGCAAAGTGGGAATAGAGGGAGCATTCCTCAACATAATAAAGGCCATATATGAGAAACCTACAACCAACATTATACTCAATGGACAAAAACTAAAATCTTTCCCACTAAGATCAGGAACAAGACAAGGTTGTCCACTATCAACACTTCTTTTCAACATAGTACTGGAAGTTTTAGCCACAGCAATCAGACAAAAAAAGGAGATAAAAGGCATCCAAATTGGAGAGGAGGAAACAAAACTGTCGTTGTTTGCAGATGACATGATAGTGTACTTAGAAAATCCTATAGACTCCACCAAAAAACTACTTGACCTAATAATCAAATTTGACAAAACAGCAGGATATAAAGTCAATATCCAGAAATCAAAGGCATTTTTTGTATACCAACACTGAAACAGCAGATGCAGAAATCAGGAAAAAAATCCCATTTGGTATAGCAACAACAACAACAAAAAAAAATACCTGGGAATAAACCTAACCAAGGAGGTAAAAGACCTGTACACAGAAAATTACACAACACTGAAGAAAGAAATCATGGAAGACACAAACAAATGGAAACATATACCATGCTCATGGATTGGAATAATCAACATCATCAAAATGTCCATACTCCCCAAAACAATTTATAGATGCAATGCAATCCTCATCAAAGTACCAATGGCATATTTCACAGATATAGAACAAACACTTCAAAAATTTATATGGAACCACAAACGACCCTGAATATCAGCTGCAATTTTGAGAAAGAAGAGCAAAGCAGGAGGGATCACAATTCCTGATATCAAACTATATTACAAGGCCACTGTAATCAAAACAGCTTGGTACTGGCATAAAAATAGACTGATAGACTAATGGAACAGAATAGAGAGCCCAGAAATAAACCCAAGTCTCTATGGGCAATTAATCTTCAACAAAGGGGGCAGAAACATAAAATGGAGTAAAAATAGCCTCTTCAACAAATGGTGTTGGGAAATCTGGACAGCCACATGCAAAGAAATGAAACTCAAGCACCAACGTACACCATACACAAAAATAAATTCAAGGTGGATAAAAGACTTAAATATAAGTCCTGATACCATAAAAGTCCTAGAGGAAAACATTGGAAGGAAAATCTCAGACATTCCACACAGCAACATCATCAATGATATGTCGCCTAGAGCAAGGGACATAAAGGAAAGAATAAACAAATTGGACCTTATCAAAATAAAGAGCTGCTGTGGGACTAAAGAAAACAGTATTAAAATAAAAAGAGAACCAACAGTATGGGAAAACACATTTGCCAATGATACCTCAGACGAGGGTTTGATCTCTAAAATATATAAAAAACTCATATGACTCCACTCCAGGAAGACAAAAAAAAAAAACAATTAAAAAATGGGCAAAAGACATGAACATACGCTTCTTGAAAGAGGACATACAGAGGGCCCAGAGACATATGATAATATATTCAACATCACTTGCCATCAGAGAGATGCAAATTAAAACCACAATGAGATACCACCTCACAACAGTCAGAATGACCATCATCAACAAATCAACAGATAATTGTTGGAGGGGATGTGGAGAAAAGGGAACCCTATTGCACTGTTGGTGGAAATGCAGACTGGTGCAGCCACTGTGGAAAACAGTATGGAATTTCCTCAGAAAACAAAAAATGGAATTGACTTTTGACCCCGCAATTCCACTATTGGGATTAGACCATAAGAACCCTGAAACACCAATTCAAAAGAACCTATGCACTCCAATGTTCATAGCAGTACAATTCACAATAGCCAAGTGGTGGAAACAACCTAAGTGCTCATCTACAAATGAGTGGATCAAGAAACTACGGTACATTTACACAATGGAATTCTACACAGCAGAAAGGAAGAAGGAGCTTATACTCTTTGCAACAGCATGGATGGAACTGGAGAGCATTATGCTAAGTGAAATAAGCCAGGTGGTGAGGGACAAATACCACATGATCTCACCTTTAACTGGAACATAATCAACAAAAGCAAAAAGCAAGCAAAAACATAACCAGAGACATTGAAATTAAGAGCAATCTAACATTAGCCAGAGGGGAGGGGGGAAGCGACAATGGGGAGAGGGGTTCTCAGGAACCACTATGGAGGACACATGGACAGAACCAAGGGGGAGGAGGGAGGCAGGGAAGTGGGGTAGTGGGGTGGGGGAGGGGAGGGGAGAGGATGCAGACTACTGTAATTGAAAAACGATAAAGTAATTATTTTAAAAAAGTAAAATAAAAATAAATAAATATCATTGATATCACTCAAAGTTAAATAACTTAATTTGTTTTAGAAACAGTTTCAATCAGTATTTCTGAACTAAAATGTATATCATAATCATATTACATGCATTTATATTTCACAAATTATAAATATAAAATTAAAATATATGCTTTTATTATAAAATCTAAAACAAAAACTAAGAGGTATTTTTCTCAGAATATTTGGAGAACTGAAATACTTATTTTGAAAATATATTAAAGTGCCATAAATATGTGAAATTGAGAAAAAAAGAAAGTATTCCTTGTGCATTTCAAAAGAATGTATATTTTGCTTCTTTGGGATGAAAGGTTCTCTATATATCCGTTATGTCAATTTCATCTAGGACATTGTTCAATGTCACAATATCTTTGTTGATATTTTGTTTTGAAGATCTATCCTTTTTTTGACAGTGGGATGTTAAAATCCCCTATTATAATTGTGCTGCTAACAATATCTTTCTTGAAGTCCTCTAAGATTTTCCTTGGGTGTTTGTATGCTCCTATGTTGGTTGCAGATTTATGTCTTTTTTATGGATTTTTCCCTTGAATATTATGAAGTATCTTTCTGGGTCTTTTTTTATGGTCTTTCTTTTGAAGTTAATTTTGTCTAACATAAGTATTGCTACTCTGGCTTTTTTTTTTTTTTCCTGTCCATTTCCTTGGAATATTTTTTTCCAACCATTCACTTTCAGTCTGTGTAGGTCTTTTGTTCTGAGGTGGGTCTCTTGTAAGCAGCATATGTGCAGGTCATGATTTCTTATCCATTCAGCTACTGTATGTCTTTTGATTTGAGAATTTAATCTATTTACATTTAAGATTATTATTGATAGGTACTAATTCATTGCCATTTTTCTTCCTTCATACCTGTGTTCCTCTCTCTCTCACCCTTTTTCTTTCTTTTCTTAAAGCAGTCCCTTTAGCATATCTTGCAGTTGGGGGAGGTTTATTCTTTGAGCCTTCTTTGTCTGGGAAACTCCTTATTTCACCTTCCATTTTAATTGAGAGCCTTGGTGGAAAGAGGAGTCTTGGTTGCAGGCCTTTGTTTTTCATTACTTGCAATAGTTCTTGCCATTCCATTCTGCCTTGTAATGTTTCTGTTGAGAAGTCAGCTGTTCACTTATTGGTACTCTCTTGTATTAATTCATGTTTCTCCTTCACTGCCTTTAAGATTCTCTGTTTGTCTTTGAATTTCGTCCTTTTAATTATGATGTGTCTTGGAGTGTGCCTCTTTGGGTTCCTCCTCTTTGGGACCCTCTCTACTTCCTGAATTTATGTGACTTTTTCTCTCATTAGATTAGAGAAGTTTTCCATTGTTGCTTTTCCAAACAGGTATTCTATCCCTTGCTCCTCTTCTTCTCCTTCTGGTATCCCTATTATGTGTATATTATTATGTTTCATGTTGTCCTCCTTTTCCCCCAATCCCTCTTCATTCTTTTTGAGTCTTTTTTCCTTTTCTTGCTCTTTCTGGGAATTTTTTTCTACCATGTCCTCCAACTCACCTGTTCTATCCTCTGCTTCATCTGCCTGGTTTTGATTCCTTCTACTTTGTCCTTCAGTTCAGAAATTGTATTCTTCATTTCCTCTTGGCTCCTGTTGATATTTTCATGTACTTTTTCATGCTGGTATAATTTGCAGTAAGTTGCTTGTAACTTCCCTCTAATTTTTGGAAATCCTCAGTGAGTTTATTGAGCTTCCTTATAACCATTGTTTTGGACTCAATATCTGATAGTTGACTTACCATTATTTCATTTAGTATTCTTTCTTTTAGTATATTTTATTGATTATGCTATTACAGTTGTCCCATTCCCCCCACTTTATTCCACTTTGCCCCACATGCCCCCCATTCCCCGCCCTTTAGTTTTTGTCCATAGGTCATACACATAAGTTCTTTGGCTTCTGTATTTCCTATACTATTCTTAACCTCCCCCTGTCTGTTTTCTACCTACCATTTATGCTACTTTTTCTGTGTACTTTTTCCTCTTCTCTCCCCCTTCCACTCCCTTGTTGATATCCCTCCATACCTTATATAAATCCCTTTAACATTTCATATAATAAAGGCTATGTGATGATGAACTCCTTGAACTTGACTTTATCTGAGAAGCACTTTTTCTGCCCTTCCATTCTAAATGAAAGTTTTGCTGGATAGACTATTCTTGGATGTAGATCATTGCCTTTCATGATTTGGTATACTTCTTTCCAACCCCTACTTGCTTGGAAGGCCTCCTTTGAGAAATCTGCTGACAATCTTCTGGGAATTCCTTTGTAGGTAACTGTCTCCTTTTCTCTTGCTGCTTGTAAGATTCTATCCTTATTTTTAATCTTGGGTAATGTCATTATGATGTGCCTTGGTGTGTTCCTCTTTGGGTCTTGCTTCTTAGGGACTCTCTGAGCTTCCAGGACTTCCTAGAAGTCTATTTCCTTCACCAGATTGGTGAAATTCTCCTTCATTATTTGTTCAAATAAGTGCTCAATTTCTTGGTCTTCCTCTTCTCCTTCTGGCATCCCTATGATCCGGATATTGGGCCATTTACAGATGTCTTGGAAGTTCCTAAGATTCTCCTCATTTTTATGAATTCTCATTTCTTCCTTCTGGTCCACACCATTGATGTGAGTCCCAGTTTTCTTCTCTTCCTTATTGGTTCCCTGCACATTTCCCCTCATTTTCTTTAGTGTATCCTTCATTTGTTCATGTATTTGCATCCAACTTTCTTCCAATTTTGTGAGCATCCTGATTACCAGTGTTTTGAACTGCACATCTGATAAGTTGTCTATCTCCGCATCCCTTACTTGTAATTTTTCTGGAGCTTTTGTTCTGTTCTTTCATTTGGGCCATTTTTTTTCTCAGTGCACCTGTTACTTTAAGGGGCAGAGCCTTAGGTGTTCACCAGTGCTGGGCAACCTATGTCAGTGTGTTGTGATGCTTCCTTTGGGGGCGGGTGTCGTGGATTATAGCTATGTATAATCCGTGGTGACCGTAACTGAATGCATGTAAATAAATCTCATTCAAAAATACGCGGGAAAAGGGATCCGGGACCATGCGACTCCTCCCTCATCGTCTGGGAGAGAGCCTCGAGCCTCAGGTCCAGGGGTTTCTATTGAAGATTTGGGGCACAGAGCATCAGATTGGTCTTCATTAACTTATGCATAGAATGTATATTCAGGTTTACCGGTAGACAAACCAGGGGGGATACATCAAACAGGAGATATGCAAATGTAAGGGCAAAAGTCTTGTGTTTTAACTATAAACATTTGCTTAGTAAGAGCCTGGACATTCATTAACATAAGCCCTTTGATCCAGGGGGAGGGAGTCAGCAAGGCAGCAAATCTATGAGACGCGGTAGTCAAATTCTCCTTCAGGGAATTCTGCCTCCGCGAATATAAGTCCACGTATGCCGGCTTGGGCCTTCTACACGCTGGAGATTTTGCTCAAACACGCGTGGATTCCCAGGGCTATGCTTCCTTATGCATGGAAAAGAATTACCTCAGGCGGGGCCTGGAAGGGAGCAATGGCGCTTGCTCCTGCGATGGTGGGCTGTGAGGTCTGCTCTGCTCCCCAGCTCCTTCTCCTGGTCTATCTGCGCATGAAAGAGGGACGGACCGATCCACCAGTCTCGGCCCCACGGGTTCCCATGGGCTTCTCCGGGTGCGCTGGCCACAGCCTTTGCTGAATGCATTTTGGCCAGGTGCGCCTTCTATAAGTTTCTCTGGGAAAATTGCCGTCTAGCTGTGTGCGCTCTCCGCCCAGCTCCGCCCCGCTTACTGGTCTGGATGAACGTGTCCTCTCTAACTTCTTGGCTGTTGGACTTCCACTTGGTTCGATTCTCTGTCTGTTCTGGTTGTTTGTTTTGCTTTTTTACTTGGTTTTCCTCTTTGGTTGTAAGAGGAGGCACAGTTTGTACACCTATGCCTCCATCTTGGCCGGAAGTCTCATTTAGTGTTCTTTCTGAGGATTGCTCCTTTCCTTTCATCTGGAGGTTGTTTTCTTTGTGTTCTCATTATTAGTGAGACTTTTCTTGTTTGCTTCTGCTTCTTAAATTGGTCTATTTAGACTCTCTGGTGAGAACTTCTATGATAGTAGACACGTGAGATTCAGTGGTGAATTCTCCTTGGTTTGTGAACTTGTTGCTCTTGGCATGACCTTTATGCCATTTATGTTGCCTCTCTGGATGCAATTGGGTTTTGATTGTTGTTGGTTTGGTCTTTGGTGTGTCCTACCTTCCAGTTGGTTGACTGAGGTTCACTCGGCCCACCACATCTTGTACGCTCTTGTGCAGGTGCTGCCAGAACAATACCACAAAGCCCAGGGAACAAACCCACATTCAGCAAAAAATCCCCTCTGCAATCCCACTATTAAGAGCAAATGCACCAATATTAATAAGGGTGTAAACAGGTAATACTATTATAAGAAGGAAGAGAAATAAAGTACAGTATAAAATCTAATGACTTAATATGCACGAACTTGCTAAGAAATGCAAGAAATGAATGTTAACATGCAAGAAATGAATGTTAAAACCTAGGCAGGAAGGAAAATACATCACATCATGGAGAAGTCCACAGTAGATTTCATCTTGGTAGCCTCTAGTATGGACCACTGTCTTTTATTTCTGGATCCTCCTCTGGTGATGTCAGATGTTGACCCCGTCTGACGTTAGGCAACCTGCTCTGAGACTGCCAGGGATCTACTGTCTGTGGCTTTCTCCTTCAGTTTTTAATCTAGTCACTCTGTACTCAGCATTCAGGCTTAAGACCCATAGGGCGGGGCAAAACCCTCCTAGTGTGAGGCTATTGTTTCTCCTCAGGCTGCTGGTACTTGGAGGGGTTTGATCTGCCTGAGTAGGATGGCTGCTACTGTATTGGTGATGAGTCAGCACTGGAATCCCAGTGGCTATTCTCTGTTCTCTCCCCAAAGCTTCCATCTCTCCTCAGGCATCTCTAGCTCACTCTGCTCCAACCTTTGACAAAGCCCTGGGTAAGTGGCTTCAAAGGAAAATTTGTGTTTTGGCCCTTTAAATGGCTCTTTGCATCTCCAGCCATCCAGCTCTGGTGGATAGCAACCCTGCCCCTTTTATCTGCCAGTTGTTATCTGTGTACTTTTTGGGCTCTGGTGCTCTAGGCTGATCCCAGCTTAGGGTTTAGACCTCATTCTTCTCAGGGAGATCCTGAGATCTCCCTCTCACTTAATTAACCCTCCTGCACTGCTGCTTGTGGGTCCCCAGCCAGTCCTCTCGAGTTTCCACTGAACTCCTTACCAGTCAGTCTGTGCTGAAGATGATTCTTCTGGCTGTCCAAGGTTTTAAGGCTCCTCTCGCTTGCTATTGTTCAATTGTTTGTTCTGGATGACTTCTCCACAATTTAGTTGTAATTCTAGATTGGTCCTGGGAGGAGGTTAGTGTGGCTTCCATTCACACCTCCACCATCTTGCCTCAAATCAGAAATAATGTTTTTACGTCTCAGAAAGACAGCAAGAAGAAGGTTTGTTTATTTTCTTAAATGCCTCCTCTTCCAACAGCAATATAATTTTAGCTTAAAATTGGCTAGTGGTAGCAGGAGTGAAGTTAGCAAAGGGAAGCAACATGTGTACATTTTCAGATCTCAGTATTCTAAATTTGGAAGGAACATCAGAGCCATCCTGCCCTGTTCTAGCTTACCTGACACATCAAGGTTCTACCCCCTTACCTTGTGAAAGAAATCAATGTAAGGAGGGCATGATGATCTTATTTCCCCTCTCACTCCTCTCTTTCTAGGGTCTGATTTCTTCAAGAATAGAGGATTTTTATTTTTCAATGCGGTCATTCAGGTCTAAGGAAGAGAGAGAATTTTACCATAATAAGGTTCAGGGTGAATGCCAGTGGGATCATAAGCATCCCAGGAAATAAAGTCAACCTGTATTGCTAGATATTACATTCAGAAGCAAGATCTCTGTGAGAATGTCTACCTCTTCTTCATTTTCTATGCTCAAAGCCTACTCTTTCCCAAGCCTGGAGCCCAGAAACACAGAGAATGAATAGTAATCCACACAGATGCCAAGGAAAGAGGAGGCACCTTTCATTATGAGTGGAGCTGAGCCCACTGCCGGAGTTTCTGATTCTTTAGAGTTGGGCTTGGCCTGAGAATTTGCATTTCTAAGTTCTCAGGTGATGTTGATGCTACTGCTCTAGGGACTACACTTTGAGAACCACTCTACTGGGAACTTAAAATTTTAAGATATATATATATTTAAAAAGAAGATATCTTGAGATAAAATCTCTCCAAAACCCAAGGTATAAAGCAAATATAGATGAGTTGCTCTCAGGGCCCAAGACAGAGAAAAGAAAGAGGAAAAATAACCTGGCCAGAATATCCTGAAGTAGGCCTCACTAGTTATGCTGCATGTATATACACACACATGTGAAGATTGATACCTAGTTGGACCTAGCTATGTGACTCAATTTTTATCCCTATCACCATTAAATAAACCTGCTCTCAGTTTCTCTAGATGTTTCTACTGAATCCTGAGTCTTGGTCAGGGTGGCAGCATGGAGAGGCATTGAAGCATTGATCCCAACATCTCTGTCATCTTATTTCCACTCCCATTTCATAACAATGGTCTCTGTGGTTTTGTGGAAACTTGAGTGTTAGCAAACAAATCTACCACAGCATATCATCACAATGTCATTAAGAATGAAAACCTATCTCACTTTTATGCTCATCTGTTCTCAAGCACTAGACAGTCATCCCTGTGGGGTCCTATTTGCCTTTCATCCACTGAAATCATGGTGGGTAAGTCCAGGATTTTGTCCTGTGACTCAGGAAGAACAAATGCATTCATTTCTGCTTGTTTTCTGGTTATTATGACAACTATAGTTCAGGGGACACTAATGGCTCTTAATTCATAATGGGCTAAAACCTTGGGAGCAAAGAAAGTATCACTCCTAGAGCTGTTTCCTGGGTAGCAAAAAGGAAGCTTGTGGTAGCAAAAGTGGAAAAATCACACTGTGCAACACAAAGAAAGTTAATGATTGTGAAGCATTAATAACAGAATATATTTTTATTGTGAAAAGGTATGCTTTTGAAGATTTGGGAAAAACTCAATACAATGGTAGATAAAAAAAACTTAGAATAGATTTAACTTTTTTTATTGTTGTTCAAGTACAATTGTCTCCATTTCCCCTCCACCACTCCCCCTACTCCAGCCATCTCCACTTCCTACCCTTGGTCCTACCCCCCCTTTAGTTTTATCCATGTGTCCTTTATACATGTTACTGAAAACCCTTCCCCCTTTTCCTTACACCTCCCTCTGTTTACTGTCTGTTTGTTCTTAATTTCACTGTCTCTGGTTATATTTTGCTTTATTTTTTTGTGTGTATATTTTGGAGTATTTATAAATAAATAAACTTATTTTTTAATAAAATATAATTAAAAAGGAAATAAAAGTTAGATAAACTTAATAGATGACAGATTCCACATACATTTTGTGAAAATATATTCTAGTTACTCATAATTATATCTAATTACCATTAGTTTTGTCTTAAATTATATCATGAGGAAAGTTCATTGCCATAGAGTGAACTGTTTAGTCTTTGGGCTTAACTAATATGCTAGTATCTTATGGTAAATGAAATAATCTCCTTTTACAGTAACCATGCATTTTTCAGATTAAATCATGACATACTTGTACTTCCATTCATTGACTGACAAGCAAATTGAAATTCTATGGCACATAGATATTTTAGCTCTCATTGGTTTGAAAAATTTAGTGTGGCTTATACACCATTCAGTTAATTCCAAAACTGGTAAATACCAAGATAAACAAAACAACAAAAGTTTTTTAATTTTCAATGTTTGTGGTCTCTTTAAAATATAGATTAAACTATTGCAGGCAACTGTAGTCACTCTCTCAACTCTTTGGTACCTGCTTCTTAGTTCTTTGGTTTCTTGTGATTATTATAATTTTAGGTGAACGGGCATCTTAGAGCTTTTATGGCATGGAGGGGAACACAGATTTCCAGCCAGAGTGATGCATTGATTGAATTAGCCACTAAATTCACAGCAGCCGAACACCATTAAATTTTAAACTTAATTGCCTTCTTCTCTTAATTTCTATGGATATAATCAATATATGCCAGAGAAAAGTTAAAGAAGTTATTTAGCAAACATCTATTTCCTGTAGCATGATGGAGAAACCACTGTTTCATCCAGGAGTTGATGCAAACAACTTGCATTTTCAAATGTAGTAATTACAAGATTTCTATCAAAGGTTTCATTTTATTTGTTTTTTGATTAGCACTTTTTCTTAACAATCAAATGGGAATTTTGGTTGTATAATTAGTTTGGTTTTCTCCCCGGATCTGCCCCTAACTAGCTTTGCCCATTCCACTGAATTGTATAGCTTATCTTTTACATCTTTGTCACTTCTAAACTTTCTATCTCCATGTTTAAATCTGTGTTCCGCATTGCAGATTACACAGAAGGAGCAGATCAATAGAAAGCACATGAGCATCATATACCCAAGAGCAAGCTTGCCGGTTGATGTTGGGTATCACACTAAGTGAAATAAAATCCGATGACATTTTTTTGTTTGTAGGATTGACATTCACTTTTCTTTTTTTTTTTTAAGTTTCACATACGTTTTATTATGGATGTTCCATAGTGTTTTATTTTTATAATTTTTTTTATTGTTGTTCAACTACACTGTAGTTGTACATTCAGTTTTCTTTTCCCTGAGCTACATCTCCTGAATTATGGACCATAGCTTAACTGGCAACATCATATCGTCTGGAATAACCATTATGAGTAAGATACATATTGTTACAAAAAAATGAATATTGGGTTTAAGACAAATTCAGTGAGCTACACTGATTAAAAACAGTGTTATTCATTAAGTGAGTAGATCGGCTTATGTTTTTTACTTTATTTTAAAAATAACAGCTCACTTTGGCAGCACATATACTATATACTAATAAAGAGAAGAAAAGTAACAACTCTGCTTTACCCAACTCTTTATAGATTTGAGTCAGCACATTCTTGATGAAGTCGGATGTCATTTTACTTTTGTGGGCAAAGGAAACTTGATTTTATGCCATTTCCTTTAGCCAAGTAGGGATGATCTGCGAACCACTACCATCACCCAACTTTTTGTTCACTTGTTGAGCACCTGTTATGTACCAGGCACTGCTCTATTTGCTGGAGCTATGTGGGCAAAGAAAATGGACAACAGAACATCCTGGCAGAACAGCTATGAAGTATCCTTTCTCTCTACTTTCTCATGTTGTAGTTCTATATACAACAGATCCCCAAAGCGGATTTGTTCCATCTTTTCATTATAGTGTTGAGATGTCATAGGAACTTTTGTTTATGTCAATTAGCCTATGGAAAAATTGTCTTTGTTATACATTTCACCCATTTCAAGAACCTATCAATGACATTAAGTGAGGACTTACTGTATTTAGATTAATTGTGACTTGCTAAGTGTCAAAGTTGAAGAGGGATCAAAGAGATTCTTTAACTACTTAGGCAGGCAGTCATCCCCCTTCTTTCATTTATAGGAGTGTGATTTTATTTGTGCAGCATTCTGCTGAGGGAAGGGCAACTCATTCCCCAGCTCTGGAAGATGAATCATGATGTCCTAAGCCACAGTAATTCCAGTCCCCTTTGCTGACGACTGGCTGAGAGAAGGACATGTGACTTTATTCTATATACTGTAGAAGATTCCTTATAGGGTGGGGTGGGAGGGGAGAGGAACAGAGAGCAGTGATAAAAATAAAAATAGAGATAGCAAGAGGCCTATCTCCTCTCTATGCTTTGAGTAGTACTGGAATAACTGGCATTGCAGCAGCCACCTGGTAACCAAACAGTGACCAAATTCAAAATGCTAAAGATTTATAATTTAACTCTGCATCTAGTATATTGCTTGTCTCCATTTTGTTTACTATTTTTTTTTATATTTGTTCTGTTCTCTCATTTGGGCCACATTTCTTCGTCTCTTTATTTTGGCAGAATCCCTGTGTTTGTTTCTATGTATTAAGTAAAGCTTCTATGTGTTAGGTTGAGTGGCCTAATGTAGTAGGTGTCCTGTAGGGTCCAGTGGCATAGCTTCCCCTATCACCCAAGCTGGTACTTGAGGTCTTCCAACTGCTGTGTACACCCTTCTCTTATAGTTGATCTTTGTTTGCTTTGCCACATAAGTGGGAGGGATTTACCCAGCCAGTCCTTGTAGGGATGTACAAGGACCATTTACTGACCATTAACCTCTAAACATCTTGGAAGATAAACTGTGAAAGGGCTCATTCTACAGAGCAGGACTTTCTTTAGCAGGATTCTGATGCATGCTGAATCCACCCCTTGAGTATGTCACTTGAGGAAGTGGTTGAGTGGTGGTGCTCTGATGTACTCTATAGCTGTCCACTGGGTACTCTGGCCCTGGGGCCTGCTGGGAGGTGCAAGCCGGGATCAGCCACTACCTGTGTCCTATGCATGGCCACCTGGTATAAGCTACAAAGCAATCTGTAGATGGATACTACTTGCGCTGGGCTTAGAGTTGCCCAGGCAAGGCCAAGCTGTGAACCAAAGCCAGCTGCTTATGCTGGGCCTGGAATCATTTAATGAGAGGAAATATATGGAGCTCCCTGAAACCAGATGCTCATGGTTTAAGAAAATTTAGGAGAAGGTGAAGCATGAGTTAAGGCAAGCCATTCCTATGGAAAAGCCAATGGAAATAACTTGGGTAGGCCAAAAAGTTGGGTGGGGTAGGGCCTGAGGGAATCACCAGGATGGAGAAAACTATGTGACCCAGGTTGATGGAGTCTCAGATATGGTACTCACCTGCTAGCTCTGTGAGAGGAGGACTCAGCAAAGTAACAATGGCTTTTGCCAGCACTTCTGCCTGGGAGAAAGCTCCCCCTCCAACACTTCCTCTGATGCCAGATGGTTCAGTTTTTCCCCATATGTCTCTAGTGCCTTTCAAGTTGCTGGCCCAGTCCTGAAGCCCAGGGGGAGTGAATTCAAGTAAGTTCGTGTGTGGGCCTTTTAAGAGGGACTGCCTAGGACTTTAGAAGTTTTCATCTTCCTCAGCCTCAATCCCCACTGATTTTTATAGCCAGAAGTTATGGGGATTTCCTTTTCTAGCACTAGAACCCTGAACAAGGAGTCTGTGTGTGGGGCTAGAATCCCATGCTCTTTAGGAGGGTGCTCCAAAACTGAGATATTCCTCCCTATTTTTATCTGCCTCACGTGGGTGTGGGACCAGCATGTTCTGCGTGTCCTCTCCTCCTACCAGACTCAATATGGTTTCTTAATTCCATAGTTGTAGGATTTCCATTGAGCTCTCTTTCTGGTGGTTCTGAAGATGGTTGTTCTGTAGATCAGTTGTAATTTTGGTGTGTTCACAGGAGGATATGAGTACTCTGTTTACCTATGCCATCATCCTGACAAGAAATCCATTTGAGGCTTTTAAAATAACATGATCTGACATATTTTATAATAATGCTGTCCAGCAGAAATATGAGTCACACCCAAGATTTTCAATTTTAGTAGCCAGAGAAATGAGTAAAAATAAATAGGTAAAATTGACTTTAATAATACATGTTTAACCCTAATTCATACTATAATTTCAATATGTAATATGTATAAAATTAATATTAATGAGGTATTTCACATTATTTGCCTTGTAGTAAGTCTCTGAAATACAGTATGTGTTTTATACTTACGGCACTTCTCATTTGGAACCAGCCACATACCCATGGTTTGATAGCTGCTGTGTTTAGTGGCTAATATGTTGGACAGTGCGGTTTTAGAGAGAGCCTCTGACTGCTGTGTCAAGAATAAGAAAGGGGGTCTAGATGAAAGGGCGTGGACCAGGGCCATAGTAGCAGAGATCAATTTAGGATGTGTTGCTGAGATAAGTTCTAATGAATTGAATAGAAGTTGGTATAAACAACGTTATTGGTTTCATTTTCTTACTGAGCCAAGCTGAAGAGAGAATGAAGCTGGGAAGACACAGAAGGAGAAATCTGAGTTTAGATATATTGAGTTCAAGACGCCTATTAGGCATCCAGGAAAGCAGTTAAACAGTGTGGTTCTGTCTCAAGGAACCACCATTAATCTTATAGGCAGAGATAGTTTCTGATATTTCAAAATCTTCAAAAAAGCAAGTTTTAATCTACATATACTTGGCCCCATTCTCCTCTTTCCCTTCTCCTCCTCCTATTTCTAAAGAGATTGATTTTACTTTGCAAGAGATGCTACAGCATTTTCAATTTAAATAGGAACCTCAAATAAATTGGATTTAAAATCTTCTCAGGGAAAAAGGAAACAATTTGTTTGCCAAGGTTTAATTTCAAGGCAAGAATTATAACCAGGGAAATTTTAACCCATCCCTTTATTACCTCCATGAGAACACATATTCTTGCAAAGATGAGGTGATGAAAATTTACATGAGATAGAGGTGGCTCTATCTATACACTGAAGAAGTCCTGAAAGGCCTGTTGGTTGCATCCCCAGCCTCTAGGGCTTCTGATCCACACAGAACCACTAACTGTCTCCTCTCTTCTTAACAATTTCCACAGACTACAAAAGCTCTCTTGATAGTCAACTCCAGTACCTTATCACACACAAGCCAGCTGGGAAGAAAGTAAATGTTGTCAGTTTGCCAGCTGGCTTTACTAGATGTTTAACTTAATTCCAGCTCCTTTTTTTTTTTTTTCAAAATAACCACTTGTCTGAATTAAGTTGCACTATCCCAAACCACACTACATATGTAACGGTGGCCTCAATAACTTTACATGGTTTTTCTACTTTGCCACTGGCTTTCTTAGAGAATTAGGAAAAGTCAATCAATTCACTTTTTCTCGTACTGACAAAGTCAAGACTTAAATAATAAAACCTGATGGAAATTTATTGGACTACTTTTGGTGTAATATCAAAACCAGTCTGTACTCACCACATTTACCAGTTAATATCTAAGATCTTCTCTGTCTCTTGACATACCAATAAATGTAGGCAAATGATAGTTATTGTGAAAGCCTTTTGGGTATAACTCATAAGGAATTGTATATTAAGTAAATTAAATTTTAATGCCCTCTTGTTCATTCATTAGATGATTCAGGCCTCCACATTTGCTGCTTGCCTGAAGACAGATCATCACTAATTTGCACCTTGAACTATGATTTCTAGGACAATTTAAATACTGAAATGTGTATCTTGATACAATAAAAAGCTAGTGTAAGAATTTAAGAGCAAAGTTAGAATCACTGACTCCCATCCAGGCACTGCTTTCAAAAGTTGAGCCTATACTTCATTAAAATTCAGTAATATGGAAACCTTCCATTCTTTGCTAAGTTTTATTAAAACAAATTTCAATTGCCTAAACAACTCATTGGTAATGAAAAAAGAAACTTGTATTTATGGGATGGTTTTTGCATTGTTTTTATCTACATCAGAGCAGCAAAGTAAAGAACTAGGAAGAACAGGAGGTTATGTTTTGTTTTGCATACACAATGATTTTTAGAATTTTGGATTTGAAAGCTGTCAGCCAGGGTATCCAATCTCTGGTTCCTTATAAGCCTGGCCACTCTGTATGGTTTGAAGCAGGACACCATTCTCAGTGTAAGCCATCTGCCTCAGCCCTGGGAGTGTTTCCATTTGTAGCCCATAAGCCATACGGTAGTCTGGACTTTGAAATTGAATAGACATAGGCTCAAATCTCAGCCTTGCCATTTACTAGCTCAGTGATTTGCAAACACTCTTAATCTTTCTAAACCTCAGTTTTCTCATCTATCAAATGAGTGTAATAACTCTCCTTGTCATAGGGCATTTGCACCATAGTTGTTATAAAGGATGCTGCATTATACTTACCCAATACATGGCACTTAACAAAGAACTTAACAGTGATGACCTCTTAAGTCTCTGCAATGAACCCTTGTTTAATGTTGTCAACATAGCTATAATCTTTATAAAAGGTAAGCATTACATTAATTATCCAGATGTCTTGACATCTGGTCATTCGGACAAGTGAGTTACTGTGTCTCATCTGAATGCCATGTTGGCATCATAACCTGTGCTCTACATAGCTGTAGAGGTTGCCAGAGGTTGCTTGGCACCACCCTGTGTGTTCTTGGTATGCTTATTTTTGAAGCCATTTAAAAATAAATATGAGTTTACTGTGATGTTTTATTTCCAGTAAGTTTTGACAATAAACCAAAGACAAAATGAAATAAAATACCAAAACTCAGAGTCCTTTGGGATACAATTAACGCAAGCAAGGTCATTCTTAAACTTAGGAAAGCATGGAAACATTATGGTGACTCACCATAGAGTGAAAACTTCAGAATTAAATCACCAATAAGAGAGAATGTCAATTGCCCAGAAATGTGATCTAAATCCAAAATATTATACTATCAGGAAAGGTGGGATACATAATAGTACTCTACAGCAAAGTTCAGGTGATTCCAATTACTATCAGAAGCCAGCAAGATTATGTTCAGCAAACTGTGAACTTATTTATTATTTAAAACCTCTAGATTTGACAAAAGAAAAAATAACTGTGCCCGTAGTTTTAATTTTTCACAGCCAGTTAATTACGCTTCATTATAAATGATTCACAAATTGTGGCATATTTGTGAAGATAGAAGTGTGTGTTCATTCCTAAATATGTTGAAATTTTTGTTAATGTCAAACTGTTTTGTCTACCAAAAAGGTGGCATCAGCAACAGACCTAACATGTATTATACACTTGTAGATTTGACAGACTCTGAGAAAAATTCTTTACTATCCTAATCGCATTTAATCCTCAGACTTTCACATTATGATATTATTAACCCCATTTAGAAGTTAAGAAAACTGAATCTAAGAAAGACTGAGCCAACTTCACATTCACATAGCTAGTACACAGAAAAGTTGGGATTTTAACTCTTGCATATCCAACTTCAAAGCCTTTGCTTTCCACCATTTTATCATAATAGCAGGATTTGCAGACTCAGATTGCTTTGTACCTGGGGAGGGAAATCTAATGAATGAAGTAATATGGTGGAAACTATGGCAACTGGGAAGAGCCTGCTTCATATAAAGTGGTAGACAACACTCATGATCACCACAAAGGAAGGAGAATCTAATTATTATCAGGTGTGTTATCTATGTAGAAAAGTCTGAAACCCAGATTTTAATAGAAACCTTCTGATTATCAAGTGTTAATAGCTAATTCAGTTTATTTTTACATACCGTGATAGCCAAAGGAGATGTCTGCAGGCCAAGTTCAAATTGCAATGTCAACTCTATTTCTCCAAATCAGTGTTTCTCAAAGGATGATCTCTAGAAACCCAATGGTCCCCTAAGACCCTTTCAGGGTGACTACATGTTCAATACTATTTTCACATTAAATGTTTTTTTCATTGTGTTTATATTTGCACTAATGGTGCAAAAGAAATATTGGGTAAAATTGCTGTTGTCTTAGGAAAATTAAGGCAGTTCTTCCAAACTATATCAGTAACCATTGTTTTACTCACTAATTCATTTTCACAGTAAAATAAAACAATGCAGTTTTACCTAAGAATGCCATTAATAAAGCAGTTAAAATCATTCATTTATTTAATCTAAACCTTTGAGCACACATCTTTTAAAGGTGATAAAATGGTACATTTATATAAATTCCATTTCTCTAGGTGAAGTTCTAAAGCAATTGATCAAATGGTAAGCTGAAGTAGCACCTTTTTCATGGTTATTCAGACTTGGTATTAGACAGACATTTCTCAAAGAAAAAAGTGAGCTTATCACATCCAAAGAAAGCAACTTATAATGCTCTGCATCAATGATAAAGCTCAAGTTTCAAATGAAAAATTAAAATTTTGGAAAACTTAAGCTTGACAGATTCCCAATACTTAAAAGATTCTATGCTGTGATTATAGTTATAGTAACGATTGTGATTTTTTAAAAGATTTAATTTTATTTATTTTTAGAGAAAGGGGAAGGGAAGGAGGAAGAGAGAGAGAGAGACATCACTGTATGGTTGCCTCTTGTGCACCCCCTGCTGGGTACTTGACCTGCTACCCAGGCATGTGCCCTGACTGGGAATCAAACCAGCAACCCTTTGGTTCGCAGGCCAGTGCTCAATCCCCTGAGCCACACAAGCCAGGACAATTGTGATTTTTTATATAGCACAATATTTCAACACTTGGAAAATCTGTTTAACTCAGTAACCAATATTTGCCAGTAAATGAGTCATGATATTACAGGACCTTTCATGAAGTTGAGGTCATTCAAAGCAGGACATTGACCAACAAATTCTCATGTTCATTGATATGGTTTCAGAGCTACATCACAATTCAATTTTAAGAAAAGATTATCTTTTGAGCTTTGAGTATCAAAAAACATACACACTTACCTTAAAAGGCCCTATGATACAATAATATTATTAAAGAATATAATATTTCCTCCTTTTCCTACTATATATAGGAAGCCAGATTTTCTTTCTATACTTCAAGCTATACATCATATCACAACATATGACTATGAAAGCAGATATGAAACTACAACTTTCTTCCATCACCCAGACATTAAAGAGATTTACAAACTGTAAAACAAGCCACTCTTCTTGCTAATTATCTTGTTTTGGAAAATATTGTTATTTTTCTTTAAAATATGCTATTTACGTTAACATGTGGAGTTAATTATTGTAATGTTTAAATGAATTAACAAAAAAATATACATTTAAATTTCTCAGTTTTAGTTTCTAATTCAGTAAGTATCAATAGATCTCAATAGATAAACAAGTTTTGGGGGATCCCTAACTCACTTTAAGAATATGAAAAGGATCCTGAGAACAAAACTTATGAGAAGCCCTTTTCTACAACAGTGCTATTCAAAGTGTTGTTTATGAATGAGCAGTGGTAGAACTCCTGGGCAATTGTTAAAAATATAATTTTGTGCGTCTTACCCTAGACCTCCCAATCAGAATCTCTGGATGTGGGTCATCAAGCCTTTTGCATCAAGCCTTTTCCAAAATACTCAGAGCAGGTGTCTTTGTCACTGAGACTCTATTTCATAAAAGTGAAGGCAGACAGCCCAGGGAAGCCAGACTACAGAGAGAATTTCTGAGTAAACTGCTTCTCTAAAAGTCTGCATTCCCTTGTTTTTTTTCCTTGAGTTCATCTGATTTCTCCATGAATGAAAGAAGAAACCCATAAATGAATCAGAAAAGAGGGTTTGCTCAAGTTCTCTGTTGTTCCACTGCAGGCTTTCATTTTTAATTTATTCATGGATGACTTTTGAATCCTGAAGTTTCAAGGTAAGTAACTTTGGAATTTGAATGATAGTTTGCTTGTGATGTTTCCACATTTTGCAGGGAGAATAATAGATCAAGAATAAGGAACATTTGGGGGGGTTGTTGGTTTTGTTGTTGGAAGAAATTTCCTTTCTCCTTCTCCGTCTTCTTCTTTCTTCTTCTTCTTCTTCTTCTTCTGCAAAACAACAAAACAAAATAAAACAGAAAACCCTTCAGGCTCCCTCTGAACTCAACACTAATGAAGAAAGAATACAATAAAAAAAATAAAGAAAGAATTTCCATGTAAAAGTATTTCCTAAATGACCCTGATCGTAAGGATCAGCCAGGACATTTTTTAAACACAAATACCTTGGCTCCACCCTACATCTCCTGACTGTAATTTATAGGGGAAAAAAAACTGGGAATTTGTTTTCTTTAACAAATACTTTAGGAGATTTTTATGATGAGGAAAATTTGGATATTTAGTGCAAGAAAAGTTTTAAGGGCATATTTTAAATGTGTAATATTTCCTTCTACTGAGCAATATTCCCTGGGGGCCTCGTGCATAGAAGGATGAGGTTCTATCTGGAATTCATGTCAACTTTTCTCAAAAGCACCCAATGGAATAAATATAGTATCTTGGTTTGGAGCTCCCACTTTGGCATCTCATAAACCAGGATTCCATGTCAGTCTCTGATCTTAGGTGACATGTAATTGTTTGTGGGCTTAACTTCTCTGAACTTGAGTTTCCTAAAAATTAAGGCAGATACTATCAACCCTGCTGGGTTAGTGGTAAGCGTTAAATGTAACACCACACTTGGTCTAAATTTCAGACTTGTCACTACTCTGGTGATTAAGATCTTAACTTTGACAAACCTCAGTTCCTTGCTCTATAAAAAAGAGATAGTAACAGGTAACAAGAACTACCTGGGTCCTACTCTGGTAGCTGGTCCCCAGTATCCACTCTTTTCCTCCTTTGTGGAAGGTCCTAGTTTTTATGCAAAGTATCAAATTATACAGCTAAAGATACATACTAATCTCCCCCACAGAAGTGTGTGGTCTTTGTAACACATATTCTAGAGCTTAGATAGTCTTTTAGAGAACTTTCCTCCCTTCTACCATTTGCTGCCAGAAAACAGGTATGAAGATACCAGTAGTCATCTTGGATCATGCAATAATTTTGCAAATGGAAGAAGTCCCATGTGAATGAATTCCTGATGATATCATCCAAACTCTGGGCTGTTTAATTTTGTCAACTCCTTAGAAGAAAACTAAATGCCTTTTTAAACTCCTTTATTCCTGCACTAGCAGCTTAATTCAGTTTCTAACTGATGCAGTACCTCTTACGGGGTTTTATGTGGTACAATCAGAAAAAGCATGTCAAACACCCAGAACAGTGCTTGGCACATAGAGTATGCTTTAAAAATGATAATTTTTATTGAAACTGAGCTTGGATTTCACAGGACTTCACAAAAGGATCATGCTGATTCTCCTCTGGACTGTGTATAGTGTGATTTTCAATGAGGTTAAGTGACAGCTTGAGTGAAAAACAAAGGAACACAGCAGAAACTCTGTTAATTTATCTCTAACCCACATACCAGGTGAACAAATACTCTCCATTTCCTCCATAAAACCCCTACAGAGACCAACCACACAGTGAAACTTTTGACAAGTAGGCCACCTTTTAGTCCATCTGACTACTTCTGTTATCACCAGTTGAATTGGTATATACTTAGTAAGATTGTATCCAAACCTGTTTGAGGCTTGTTGTATACATTATTGAAATATACAAGTTAATTTTTATATAAAATGCATCATTTCATATTTGGAGAGGCTAAATAAAAAAAACATTACCTTTTGGCATGTTGAAAAATCATTTAAAAACTTAATAGTAGTCTATGATTTGCCTGAAATTCTCATCTTATGTTAAACAAAACTGAGCATCAAGGATGATACATAATATGTATCATGTGTCATGCAAGATTGACTAATTGGAACCTCAAAATCTGGACTCTAAATCCAAGAAAAGTCCTTGGCCTTACATTTTAAAATGACCGAAAACTCTATCTACATTTAGATGTTTTAAGATTCAATGAAATGTATATGAGGTGTATGTATCAACTTGTCATTTATTGTTTTCACTGAATTTTTCAACTCATGAACTACTATTCTCAATCATTTTAGATTAGGGGGCACATTCTCAATTACATCCAAGGTCCACACTGCTGCAAGCATAGATCAAGGACAGATACCTAAGGAAACTCAGGGTTGATTGTGGGGGTGCAGAAAGACATGCTCCCCTGGCTCTCATGTAGATCCAGAAAGAAAGGAAACCAAAGAAGAAATTTACATCAAAACAGGTTAGGCAATGCCAACTTCCTGCACAGGCTTAAAGGGAAGAGTGATCTCTGTGGATAGTGATTTAAGTGGCATCTTTTGAAGTGTTCCTGTTTGTTCTGAAGGATTTTCCTACTTGCCTCATGAAATAGAATGAGAGTGAACCTTTTTTCCCTCAAGCAATTAAAAAAACAAAAAGATCTTCTCAAATCAAATATTGCTGTGTCTGTGGTTTGTCTAAAGGATGCCTGAAGTTGTTCTCCCTTGAGGCCTAGAAAGAAGAAAGCTGGGCCTACCTTCTTACCTGGCACAATCAGTATTAAAGATGATCAGTACCAAGTGTGAATAAATTAGGAAAAAGACAGCATGTTGAGGTAGTTGTCAAGATAGCCTTAATCAATTCCTTCCCTTTCTTTGCAAATATATTGTCCTTTGTGTTGAGTTTAATTCCTCTCCCCTTCAAGCCGAGATATCCTTAGTGTTTGCTTGACCAATGGAATGTGAGAGAAGTTACATTCAGAACTTCTAAGGCCAGGTCATAAGAAACTCTGTAGCTTCCATTGATATCAGGGAATGCTCCTGTTGGGATGACCTATATACAAATCCAGCTTCAGTGCTGTTAGATCCCCAAGCCACATGGAGAAATTGTGTTGATCCTCCAGTAAATGATCTCAAAGAGCTCTAAGACAATAGCAATGTTGACCACAGCCCTTGTGAGTAAGCCATCTTGGATATACAGACTAGCTGAGACTTTAGATAACTAAAGACCCCAATTGACTGCAGTCCAGTGGGAGACCCCAAGGGAGAGCCACATAGCTGAGCACACAAAATTGAGATATTGTGTTGTTTTCAGCTACCAAATTTTGAACAATAGAAAACTGGAACAGATATTGTCAAGCACAGTGGTTAAGAGTGTATATTCTGAATGTCAAGAACAGATCAATGTGATCCTGGCCAGGTGGCTCAGTTGGTTGGAGCACAGTTCCACACACCCAAAGTCTGCAGGCTTGTTTCCCCATCAGCTCACATACCTAGGTTGAGGGTTCAGTCTACACTTGGAGAGTGTACAGGAGGCAACCAATCAATGTTTCTCTCTCACATCAATATTTCTCTTTCTCTCTTTCTTCCTCTCTCTCTAAAAACTGGATAAACATATCCTCAGGTGATAATTAATTTAAAAAAATGATGCCCTGGCTGGTGTGGCTTCGTGATTGAGTGCCAGCCTGAGAACTAAAAGGCCGCCGGTTTGATTCCCAGTCAGGTCACATGCCTGGGTTCTGGGCCAGGTCCCCAGTGGGGGGTACATGAGAGGCAAGAACACACTGATGTTTCTCTCCCTCTCCTTCTCCCTCCCTTCCCCTGTCTCTAAAAATAAATAAATAAAATCTTAAAAAAAAAGAATTTGAAAACCAATGACTAATCTTTAAAAAAACATTAAAAAAGAATAATTGATGTGGTGGTGATGTCAGATAGGCATTAGACTAACCAGGGGACCATTTTGTAAGTTATATAACTGTCTAACCACTGTGCGTACACCTGAAACTAATATTGAATGTCAACTGTAATTTAAAAATGAAAAAAAATAAAGAGTAGATTGATGTCAATCCTGACTCCACCCTTATTATCTATATAAATGTAAGCAGTTGCTTAACCTTCCTGTCCTACAATTTCTTCCTAAGTATCTCATGAAGTGGTCCTTACACCACATGTGATTATATTGCATATAAAAAACATAACATATAGTAACCCACAACCACAATACCACTGTCATCACCATCGTCATCATCATCTTTACTATTACCAGCAACATGATCACACAACATGATTACTAGCAACATATTGATCTTGTTTCTTACCAGCTTTTAGGAGTAGAAAGAGAAAGATCTCTGATTTGGTCATCATGAAAAAGACAATGAAAACCAAAATGAAAAATGACCACTTTGTACAGTGCTTTGAACAATGCCTTTTATATAGTATATGCTTGGATCTATTACTATAATATCACTTTTTTTTGATTGTGTATGTTCTTAGGTACACTATTCCAGTGAACTACCAACTTTTTAAATTTTCAAGATATGTTTTAGAAACATTATCACCTCTAAAGTAATGGTTCCTAGAAGTAATACAACTTTAGTTATTTAACATATTTTCATTAATTCATTTAACAACTATGGAGTGTCAACAATGTGACAGACCCCCTGGCAGATACTGGGAATATGGGGAAGGCTTACAGATATTCAACAAGTAATTATATGGGTACAATGAGAGTTGAAAAAAAGAGAAAAGCAAGACAATGTTATGCTGTATAAATTAAAAGAATATGATCTGAAATTGGAACGTATCCAGAAAGTCTGTTAGCGTTAAGCTGAGATCAAAAGGAAGGATGAACAGAAATGTGTATGCAGTCAAAGTGACACATTAGAGTGGGTAGAAGCATGGGCTGGTGGTGTTCCTGGCAAAAGACTCAGCCTAAGAAAATATCCTGGACTGGGAAACAGTATGGTTTCTCCAGGAAATGAAAGTAGACAGACTGTTGCTGGATATAGGGAAAGAGCTTGCGAGGAGGAGCCTGGAAAAGTAGCAGGGCCACTCATAAAGGATTTTCCACACTCAGATGAGAATTTTGACATTTTTGTAAGGGTATACAGTGAAAGTTTTAAAGTAGGGAAGTGACATACAATGGTGTGTTTGCATGTTAGGTTGTTTAGATGACTCTGACTACTGTGTATAGAAGGTACTGGAGGGATATGTGTGTGAGAAGAAATAGCTATAGCCCAGGAGAAAGGGGATAATAACTTGGATTAGGGCACACTCAATGGCTAAAGAGAAATATTCAGGAGTCACCTACCATTGAATAATGATCCTTGATTGTTAGCCAACTAATTGAACTTTTCCAAAGGATCTACTTGGGTCTGATGCCACTCTAAAAAGCATCACCTATTGGTGACTCCAATCACCAATCCCCTGCTAGGTAGTTAGTAGACTCTTTGCTTGCAATGGCTTGAAGTTCAGTCCTTGGTGCAATAAAACAGAGATTCTCAATCAGAATTCAAATCTTGGTTCATCAATTACTGGAAGTCATATGACCTTGATAAAATCACTTCTCTGTGTCTCTGATTTTTTATCTGTAAAATGAGCATACGAATAATGTCTACCTCATGGGGTTGCAGTGAGGATTAGAAGTACTGAAAATACTTATAATAACATCTGAAATGGAGAGAATCTTTAATGATAATTATTATTTTCTAATCTTTCATTCCACACATACAGGTTGAGCCAGGCACTTGTATTCAAAGAAAAATTAGTTAATGTCCCCCCTCTCAAGGATACTTATAATCTGCAAGAGATGGATTATACGTCACAGAGATAAACAGGTGCTGGGGGCCAACAAAAAACAGTTCTGCTTGTGTGCAAAATACCAACCCCAATTTAGAAAAGGCGTACTGTGACTAAGGGGTCCAAGTAGCTGCATCTGTCTAAAGCAGAGAAGTTTATAATTTTTTTAGAAAGGCCAAGATGACCCCTGACTGAAAACATAGTAGTTGCAGAGCTCAGTATTTTACTGGAAATGCAAGACAGCTTGAGGACACAAGATAGTTTTCCTTCAAAAGCTGACTCAAGTTCAGGATATTCAAAAACCTATTCTGGATCATAACAATGCCTACAAAGTTTTTTGTTTTTTTTAGGGAAAACTCTTCTAGTAGCCACCATGAAGAAGTGAACATTTGAAGTATTGCTTGTGTCTGTAGGGTGGACTGCCAGGGTGCTTGACTTTGAAATAATCTTCAGGGACTTTCATGAGTTCAGGGGATACTTTTTAACACTTACTGAGAAACAGAGCCTTAAAAGCCTGTCTCCAGAAAACATTATTTTTGACATGTACTGTCTGGAGCCTACAAGTAAATTTTCTCTCTCCTACTTTTGTAACAGTCTTTTCTCTATTCATTCTGATAGAAACCACAGTAGTCAACTTCATGTCATTAAACTGGAAACTCAGGAAATCATTCAAGAGATACATTTTCTCCCAACTCTCATAAAGCAGCTTGGGTATTAAAATATCTTTTCAGATCCATGAATAATTTTCATTTATACCAAGCAACTGATTTTACTTGTCAGGATCAAACTGATAGAAATAATGAGTATCTGGGGCAAAATTGATGCAATGAGTATCTAGCCACACCCTGGCAAATACCTAAGGCTCCACCCTTACTACATAATAGGCACACCAAGTCAAAAAAATGGGCCAAATGAAAGAATAGATCAAAGCTCCAGAAAAAATACAACTAAGTGACGAAGAGATAGCCAACCTATCAGATGCACAGTTCAAAACACTGGTAATTAGGATGCTCACAGAAATGGTTGAGGACGGTCACAAAACAGAGGAAAAAGTGAAGGCTATGAAAAGTGAAATAAAGGAAAATGTACAGGGAACTCGACTCAATGATTTGGAGCAGAATGAAGAAAGAAACATTCAACCAGAACAGAATGAAGAAACAAGAATTCAAAAAAGTGAGGAAAGGCTTAGGAAACTCCAGGACAACTTTAAGCACTCCAACATCTGAATCATAAGGGTGCCAGAAGGAGAAGAAGAAAAGCAAGAAGTGGAAAATTTATTTGAACAAATAAATGTTAAGAGAACTTCACCAATCTGGCAAAGGAAATAGACTTCCAGGAAGTCCAGGAAGCTCAGGGGGTCCCAAAGAAGTTGGAACCAAGGAAGCACATGCTAAAGCACATCCTCATTAACTTACCCAATGTGAAAGATAATGAGAGAATCTTAAAAGCAGCAAGAGAAAAGGGGAGAGTTAACTACAAAGGATTTCCCATAAGACTATCAGCTGATTTCTCAAAAGAAACCTTGTAGGCAAAAAGGGGCTGGAAAGAAGTATTCCAACTCATGAATGGCAAGGACCTACATCCAAGATTACTCTATCCAGCAAAGCTATCATTTAGAATGGAAGGGCAGATAAAGTACTTCCCATATAAGGTCAAGTTAAAGGAGTTCATCATCACCAAGCCCTTATTATATGAAATGTTAAAGAGACTTATCTAAAAAAAAAGATCAAAACTATGAATAGTAAAATGACAACAAGCTCACAATTATCAATTACTGAACCTAAAAACAAAAACAAAAACTAAGCAAACAACTAGAACAGGAACAGAACATAGAAATGGAGACCCCCTGGAGGGTTACCAGCAGGAAGGGGAAGAAGTGGGAGAATGCAGGAAGAGGTACAGGGAACAAGTAGCATAAAATGTAGGTACAAAATAGACAGAGAGAGGTTAAGAATAGTATAGGAAATGTAGAAGCCAAAGAATTTATACATATGAACTATGGCCATGAACTAAGATGGTAGGGAATGCAGGTGGGAGGGGGTGTGCAGGGTAGAGGGGAATAAAGGAGAGAAAATGGGACAATTGTGATAGTATAATCAATAAAATATATTTAAAAAAATAGTTGTTAGTGGAATCTGGGCTAAAGTGTGCAAATATCCTGAAACATTAAAATTTAATGTTAGCCATACTATTAAACATTGAGTGACTGGATAGAAACAGAATATATTCCTGGAAACACAGAAGAATATACACAGACCAATAATCATAGGCAAGTAAGTATAATCTCAAACACTACCACTATAGCAGATGATGAGGAATTATAATTACTTCAGGGAAGAACAAACCCCTTGTCCTGCACCCTTCTCTCTCCCTGACTCCTCCATGTGTACTTCCACCTGCCATAGTTACCTTCATCATCCAAATCAAACAGCTCCTTCTTGAAATTCTTAGAGCTATAACATGTAAAAACCTATGGTGTTGTCAAAACTTGTCATCACCAGGTACAAAAACTGAAAATGAAGCCTTAAAATTATTCTAAGGCCCAAAAGAATTGAAGACATATTCAAAATAAAGCTTTTACATAAATTTTTATAATAGCGTGTATTCAAACCAAAGCTCTTACACCAATGTCTATAATAGCATTATGCTAAAAGGAATAACCCTAATGTTTATCAATGGACAAATAAATAAAATGTAATGTACCCATGCAATAGGTTATTCAGCCATAAAAAGGAATGACACATGCTACAACATGAATGAACTTTGAAAATATTATGGCATGTGCAAAAGCCAAATGCAAAAGGCTACATATCACATTCTTCAATTTATCTTCAATTTATCTTTATTATCTTCGAAATATCCAGAATAAGCAAATTCTTCAAGACAGAAAGAAGCCACTGGTTGCCAGGGGCTATAGCAAGAGAGGAATGGAGAGTGTTGCTTTATTGGTACAGGGTTTCCTTTAAGGATGCAGTGATCCCTCACCTATCACAGGAGTTACATTCCAGAGATCCCCACAATAAGTGAAAATCCACAAAGTAGTGGTGTTACATTTATTTTATTATTTATATATATTTTAAGGCTTTATAAACCCTTCCCACACTCCTATAAATCTTTCCCACTCTCTTATTAACCTTTCCCACACTCTTATAAACACTTCATATGCCCTTAAACACTTTCTACACTCTTAAACCAACATAATTTTAACAATATATAAAATTCTATATGGGTACTCATCAATGAAGTATACCACAACTTGAATGATGAAGATCATGAATTATGTAGCTGTGCAGTACTGATGGCGATGAAGGTGATGACGATGAGACGAATGTATTGCACAGCCAAGAAGAGCATTACAGCTCTTCTGAAGGCACCACTTCATCAGGCGCTTCATCAGGTGGCGCAGTATCTTCACCCTGGGCCGTAACTTCTATTTCCACTAAAGGCGTAGGCATAACTTATCTCTTTGTCCAAGTGATGAACATAGTTATGGGGAGTTGCTGGCTCTGCTTTTTTTTTCTGAGTGAGAAGGTTTTTATAAACTGACATGCCACTCTCGATTGTATTTACAAAGTGCAACGAACGAAGCATCTGGGGGTCTCATTCTTCAGCCACTCGCTGAGTTCTTTGGCCATTCTGACCATGGTTACAAGACGATCCAGTGTTAAGTCAACCTCCTCCTCTTCTCCAACCCATAGTTCATATTGTTCCTCATCCTCCTCTCACTTGCTGACTTCGTCATCTCCGTCAGGTCTTTGTCCATCAATGGTTGTGAGTGGACATCTGCAGAGGCAGCTTCTCCATGCAGAGAAACACTCTCGAATCCAAAGTGTTTCTGAAATTTGTCAAACCAGCCCTTGCTGGCACTGAATGGGGTTGGTCTGGTGGGAGAAGCACTTGACAGTCCTACTTCTGCATCGTCGCCCTTGTCTTCATCCTCATCACCGTCGTGAACATCCATGCTTTCCTGAAAACTATCATAAAGTTTCTTGGCCTTCATCCTGATAGTGTTGGTATCCAGCAAGATATTCTTCTTCCTGCAGTCATTTATCCACAGGGCCAATGCAGACTCCATCCTCACAATGGCTTCATTGCGGGAAGTGACCACCCTCTTTGCAGTCTTGTTAAAAGTCATTGTTGCCATAGAGCTAATATTCTTCTCGCCTTTCTTTTGTAGCAAACAGTAGATTCATTGATCCCATATGGGCGGCCTACAGCCGTGTAGCTTTTGCCTTCCTTTAACATGTCGAGAAGTTTCACCTTTTCTTTGATGGTAAGCATATTCCTCTGGCACTTGGGTTCACTGCCAGAAACCTTAGAAGGTGAAGAACATTTGGGTCGCATCACAGGGCTTGAAATAAATTCAAACTTTTATAAAAATTTCACAAAAACACAACACCGCAGAGCAACACTACATGCGGCGGTCAGACATCGATGTGAAGTGAACAAGGAGAGATGCTGAATGTATGGGCACAGTGCGGGAGAGCAAACAGACTGATGCTGTGGTCACTGAGCCAATCAGCGCCCCGAATACAGAACACAATGCTGTGGTTGGTCGCCTTCCATTCCATCAGCCAATAGTGTGCCGTGTACAATCTCGTTTGCGAACTTGTGCAATTGGTAGTGGCATACTGCATTTCCATTGTGTACAGTACAGTATTCTTCTGCTGATGAAATACATACTGTATTTTATTTTGATTTAATATGTTCGAATTAATATTTTATATTGTTTTAAAAATTTTAGGCAAAAATAATTAAAATCATAAACATTATATAAATATCTATGTACCACAAAATCCCACAATATAGCAAAAACTCTGCGATACAGAATTAGATTTTTTTTTTAAACGCGTGATATAGTGAAGCTGCAATAAGTGAACCGCGATATAGTGAGGAACGACTGTATTGAAAGCATTAGTGGTGATAATTGTACATTGTGAATGCACTAAAATCCTCTAAATCATACACTTTAAGTGGATAATGTGTGTTTTCATTATGTGAGTTTTACTGTAATAATTTTTTAAAAATCATTCCTGATAGGGATGCCTTTCTGGCAGAAAAGATGATGTGTGACATTTCCCCCAAAAGAAGCATTATTTTCTAATAATACATGTTTGGAAAGGAAGCCAGTGAAATGGCACTGATGGGTTTGTTTTAGTATTTGAACTAATTGTTCAATACTGCTAACATGATTAAGTAAATAGATGATGATGATGATGACCTCATGACAATAATAGCTATGGTCACCATCATCATTATTATACCATTGTCATCATACAGTCTGGATGAACTTGATAATTCAGAAAAAAATAATCTAATATACATAAAACTGAATTTTAGTGCATACTTAATTGACTGCTTTTATTTTTTAAGGGTTATTTATATAAACTTGTGGTGAAGGGACAAGGAAAAGATGGAAAATTATATTTTGGCCTCATTTATGTGCAGCCAAGCAAAAGCAGAGAGTGAACCTTTCCAGCCATTCAGCTTGTGTATCCCCTTAGTCTACCACAGGCATTTTTCTTATAAAGATCTTTCTTGTACAGCCACACATCCCTCGCCATATTCACCAGGTTGAACTAGAGAGAAACTGCTTGTTGGGCTTTTGTTGGAACACTGGCAGGGCCCCTTAACTGCCATGATAACTAGCGTAGCTCTGAGCATAGTCTGTTTGCAGCGCATGCAGTGTTCACTTGCCTGCCGTGGCACTGTGAGAGCTATCCTTGGACTCAGGGTGTATTCTGGAGCATCTTAACTGGGATTTTAACCAGGATCCAAGCATGACAGATACATTGTTCCTGCAGTGCCTGCCACAGAGGCTTTCTGCTGACTTGATTAATTTCACCTTGTTCCCACAAAAGCACAGTTATAGGACCTGCAGCTTTCCCTGCCATGTCATTATATTTCTAGTATTCTCACATCTGATTCAGTCTCTAAAAAGAAAAGGAAATCCTCTACCAAATCTGAATTGTGGTTATCAATCCTTTTTTTTACCATTCTACTGCAAATTCATCATCCAACCCTTAACATTTAAGCTAAAAAGCTTTAAAATGTTCCCCATCTGCATCAACAAAACTATCCATGGACATTTAAAATGAAAGTCTCTCCAAAGGTAGCAGGGGATAAATATTTCAACCTTGTGCTTTGCTATACAGATGTATCACAGTCCCTTCAAAGGATCAAAAACATGACCAAGCAATAAAAATGATTTCTGTTAAAACTGAGCATATCTGCACAAAAACAGAAGTTATAAGAAAAAGCTGTAAGGTTATAAAATTTGTGGGTTATGTGAAATAAAAAACAGAGTTCATCTGGTTGTGAGTAAAAGGTAAGAAGTACTGCATTCTGTTAAGCAGACAACAAAGACCAAAGTATGGGAGAGTTTCTGCCTACACATATAAGAGGGCAGATTCAGGGAGCAAACGGTTCTACTCAAACAGTGACAGGGTTTGGAAGAATGCAAAATGTAAACTGAGATAACTGCAGAAATACAAATAGTTTAATCCTTTAAAGTGCTCGACAAAAATTTCTAGTGTTTAGCAAATACAAAAAGTTAGAAACCACTGTCCAGAGGATACTCATACATGATGCAAGCTTTAGTCTTCCAGTGCCATCAGCTTTTGTCCTTTAATAGGTTCTCTCACACTTGTTGACATCTTGAGGACAACTATAACCTTATAATCACCTTCTTCAAGTTCAAAGGTCACATTTTAATTTCCTTTCCATCGCCTTATTTTTCTATTTCTGTGTAACAAATTACACAAATCTTTACAGACATTTATTAACTCAATATGTCTGTGTGTCAGTGTTCAGGCATGACTTAGCTAAGTCCTCTGCTCAACATCTTACTAGGCTGCAATCAAAGTGCCAGCTGCTCTGTATTCTCATCTGGAGTCTCAATGAAGGAACAATTCACTCTCAAGTTTAGTCAGGCCATTGGCAGGATTTATTTTCCTGTAGCTGTCTGGCAGAGGACACTAATTTCTCACTGGATGCTGGTAGAAGCCACGCTCAGGTCCTAGGAGCTGCTCGCAATTCCCCATTATGTGGCTGTTCACAGCATGGTGGCTGCTTCATCAAGACTAGCAGGAGAATGAATCTCTGTCTACTAAGATGGAGTCCTACATAAGGAAATGTAATCATGGGAATAGCACCTCCATCACTTTTTTAGTTCCTGATTTGTTCATTAGTGCCCAATAATTCATGGTGAAATAATTATTTTTGCATTGTGAAAATGGTTGTTTTTACAGTTTTCATGGAAGTTAAATTTTCAAGGTGTTCTTAGTACCTAACGATAACCATTTCAGTGAATTTGCCAGATGAAACATTCCTGAAAATGTCCTTCCTTTCAAAGTGACTAAAATATACCTATTCATTTCATTTGAATCATTCCCAAAAGCAGCTATACTAAAAATGAATTAGAATCGTGCATTTCTACAGCAGTAAATACTCTCCACTGTTTTTATGGGTTGGAACAGTGTTTTTCATAACTTCATGCAAAGCCTGAGGTCCAGGAAGAGTCTTGGATATTTGAAGTTCTAGGCCATGCACAGCAAATTTATAGCTCTGAGGTTGCCATCCCGCCCTCATCAACTATGGCAGACACTGATACCCAGTCACAATACTAGTTGTCCTTAGGTTTAGACCCAGCTTTGAAATCTTAAACACTAGGTCCTAGACAGGGACTGTACTGGAACTTGAGTTAAAGCCTATTGATCATTTTTTGTCTGGACTTACCTTACCGTAACTTATCTAACGTACCTTATCATAGATCCAACTCTGGTTCCCAAAATTTCACTAAAAATGAGATAATCTGTGTAAAAGCAAACACCAAACATAAGTTGATAGAGAAAAATAATGAGACGGGGTAGGGGGAGAGATCCTTATTACTGGTGTTACTGAGATAAAGAAAAAGGTTTGTTGAAATAATATTTACATGGAAAAATGAGATGAGTAGTAGTCTTCATAAATTATAATCTATGATTACCAGATAGTCACACCAGAGCAAACAAGTTTGATGAAAACTAATAGCTAGAATTTTTCAGTTCTTCTCCATTTCATCATACCCTTTAACTATACTTACCATTTGGCTGAGCTATAATGGTAAGCCAAATCTATAATGGTATAGATTCCTCAGTATCTATAATGAAGAAAAGATGTTGTTCTACTAAATGATTTTGGAGCTCACAAGATTTCTAAATTCTAAAACTGTTATATTTTCAGTAAGAGTAGATTTGGCCTTGTGAAGTATTGTAGTGTGATGAGGGCACCTGTGAATGAGACACCAGGTTCTTAGCACATCTGACTATGTGACCTTATATGAATTTCTTAACCCGCCTGAGCCCATTTCCCCATATGAAAAATGACAGTAAGGATAAAATAATGTGTGACCCCTAATAGTGGATGGAGAGATGGTGAAAGTATATAAACTAAGTCATGAGAAAGTGATCTGGCCCCATAAGAAACATGATGTCATATTATTACAAAGTAATATTTATTTAAAAGTAAGTTCCCTTTTGCAAAAATATCTAAATATGTATGTTTTTGTCAATTCATGCTTCCATAACAAAATACCCAGACTGGGCAACTTAACCAAAAAAAAAAATTATTTTCTCACAGTTCTAGAAGTTAGAAGTCCATAACCAGGCTCTGATTTCTGGTAAAGACTTTCTTTTAGTTTGGATGGCCCTCTTCTTGAGAGATATAGTGAGCTCTTTGACACTAATTCTGTCAACTCAGAGCCCAGCCTCACCATTTCATTTAGCCTTAATTACTTACTCAAAATATAGCCACACTGAGGACTGGGGCTTCAACCTATGAAATTTGGGGCTATGTAAACATTCAGTTCATAACAACATGGAAAATTCCCAATTGTCCAGAAAAACATCTTGAGTTTTTAAATATTATAACATTTCTTGAGCATTCACTGAATGTCAAGATCTTCATTATCTCATTTAATTTCCATGGCATTCGAGAGTATGTTTGTTCCTCTGTGCCAAGAACAAACCTAAACACCTGAGACACATCCATGAATAAAACAGAAAATACCTTTGCCGTTGAAGAACTTGCATTCCAATGGGGGGAATCAGACCAAATTAAAAAAAAAATACTGAAAATAGCATATATTAAATTTAGAAATTATAAGTTCATGCAAAGATAAAATAGGTTGTGTTGGGCCCAGAGTGCTGGGGGAAAAAAAGGTTAAGTAATGATATTAAATAAAGTGGTACAGATAGAGCTCATGGAGCAAGTGAAAGTTGAACAAACGCTAGGAGATGGGAGAGTTGGCCAAGCAAAGGCATGAGAAAAGAGATAGAAGCAACACAAGTGCTAGGGCAGAGCCCTGAAGATGGGAGCTCAGTGGGTGTGTTTGAGGATCATCAGTGAGGACAAAAATTAACTTTGATCTGTCTGACCCAAAAGTCAAACATCCTCATCACTGTCACATAGGTCTGGAGGTAGCGATATATCACTGTAAGTCTCTGTGTATAAAAGAGAAGGACTATTATAGGTAATATTTATTACCTAGTATGTGCCAGGTACAATGCTAGGTACTTTATATGTACTCTTATATTTAAGTGTCACAAACAGGTTACCAAAGGAGCCTGAGGAAAGTCTGTGTTATATGGTCTTATTGGAAAAGAAAGGACACAAGTTAATCAGTGAGATGTCATCAGTATACACAGAGTTCATTTCATGTCCATTCTACCCTCACAAAGGTAGAGGGACAGGCAGTTGTGGATTTAATTGATGGGCACTGGCCAGGTTTCCCTCAGTATCCTATTCAGATGTATCTCCCTTGCAGCCCTGTCTCCTGAAATCCACATTCCACTCTTTCACTAGGTTAACCCACTCTTAAGAAAAAGGAATGCATTCCTGGTTTGATGTGAACAAAAAAAGAGTCCAGTATTATCTGACTTTCAATTTAAATTATGTAAGAATTAGATACACTTATAAGCAAGAACTAGTAGAGCCATGGAAAATGAGAGACTTTTTAAAAAGTTACTGTTAAAATCCTAATTGTTTTTAAAATTCAAAGCCCATTGAAAAGGTAATGCATGTAATCACTACTAGCCATTACCCCATGAGTAACTTATTGATTCAATCATTTTCAGAAAATGATAGAAAATACTCAAAGAAAAACAAAGTAATGTACTCAGAATGTGGACCTGGGAGGCAGAGAATAGAAGATACACCCAAGAAAGAGAGAATAAAATTGAAAGTGAGAAGAAAATGGGACTGAAAGAAACTGGACCCATTTTACTAAAGCACCAGGCTCCAGAGGGCTTTTACAACAAGGCTGTGCCCTTTCTGGACTCATGGTGGGAAAGACCCATATTGCATGTAACCTTAAGTCCCCATTATCTCAAAATGAAGTCCAATGCCATTATTGTGCCTTTATGACCTTTAATGATCTGTCCCCATATCCTTCCTCCATGTTTCCTCTCACGTTCAGGCATTTGCAAAGTCTGGTACCTCTGCCACCCTGCTCTTCCCTATCCTGTTTTGCTTTACCATCTCCTAACAGAAATTTTCATAAATCGCTCACCAAGGCTGAGAATGTTGCCTCTCACCTCTGCTTCTGTGGTGTCCATTGCTCAATCTGCAACAGGACTTAATATACTAAACCACAAACGTGCACTACCTTGCAATGCCCACTAGACTGAGCACCTCAAGGGAAAAAAACAGACAGCACTTTGGCAATCTCTGTATTCTCAATGCTTAACACTTTGCCTAGATGGGTAGGCTTTCAGGTGGTGAAGTGATAGATAGCATGCACACACATGCACACATTTATATTCAGATATACACATACCACTCTACATAGTCCTCTTTGATATTTTTCCTTCCACTCCGAAAGTAGACTTTTATGATGTGAGAAGTCAGGCTCAGTAATACCACCTTGAGCTTTAGGATGCATAATTTACCCTCCTGTCTCCTGAACAGCGCTTGCATCCTTGCTAACCCAGAGATTACCCATGGTTGACTGGGCAAAAAGTAACATTTCCCAATGGCTTATCTGAGGGCATAAGTCTCAGCCATCTGTGCTCCTTATTATGCATAAAATATTACCAAAATTTACACTGCATCTATAATGTAGAGTTCACACACTTTCTAGGATAAAGAAACTGAGACTCAAAAAAAGCTGAGTTAGCCCTGGCTAGTGTAGCTCAATGGATTGAGCGCGGGCTGGGAACCAGAGGGTCCCGGTTCGATTCCCAGTCAGGGCACATGCCTGGGTTGCGGGCCAGGTCCCCAGTTAATCAACAACAGAGTGCAGACTTACACTGGAGAATTTTGACTCCAAATTCAATGTTCTTTCTACTGTATTATTTTGCATAGTAAAAGGGAAAATGCATAAAACAAAATTAAAAATGCAGAAAGGTGTCAAATATATTGGGCTCCACCAAATGGTAAAGGGAAGAAATCAGAAAGTTATTCCTCTTTGGCTTTCAGGTAAATATCAGCTAAAATTTTTCTCCTTGATATAAACCAGCTCGGTACAGTACTTAAGATTTTATACCCTGTTGATTTCAGTTTGTTCTTTCATATTTAGAAGAACAAGAGAAAGGTCAGGTATCTATAGTGTTGATGTTCCAGAGCAGATATTAAGAAGACACAAATATAAATGTGTTTCTCCACTCTGCTAGCTGTTTCTTTGCCCCTGAAAGGGGAAAAAAATCATTAGATCTTTTGCAATCATGTTTCATTTGCTTTCCACATTCAAGATTATATCCATTGCTATTATTTAAATAAACATATAGTGTAAATAGCTGGATAGCAATAAATATGGAAATAAGGTTCAGCCTCTTGAGATGTTAAATTTAAACATGAAGTAAAAAATACAAAACAAATGTGAAAATAATATTCTTAGCAAATGCAATTGCCATAAATGTTAATGTAATCATCTTCCTAAATTTAGTAGGCTTCAAATACATTTTCACTGGCAGACAGGTTGAAATAACCTATTCCTTCTAAAGCTCAGCTAGAAATACACTAGGAAAGGTAACCATTTTTCTTATATCTAAACAATAAAACCTAAATTAATTGAATAGAGTCAATAGGATATGTGCTTGGTAAAAATGTTCATCAAGCAAATTAGTTTGTCATGCTATAAAATAATTCTAATGAATCTTTAAATATTAAGGATGTTTGGTTAAATATGCATATACTTTTAAATTTTAAAAGAATTCTATTTTTTATTTTTTTAAGATTTTATTTATTTATTTTCAGAGAGAGGAGAAGGGAGGGAAAAAGAGCAATGTATGGTTGCCTCTCACATGGCCCTCAGTGGGGACCTGGCCCGCAACCCAGGCATGTGCCCCGACTGGGAATCGAACCGGGACTCTCTGGTTCCCAGCCCGCGCTCAATCCACTGAGCTACACCAGCTGGGCTGAGAATATTATTTTTTAAATTTAGATAATATTTACCAGACTTATAATCTGTTAATCTTTTCCTGCTAGTTAGTTACCATAGATAATTTATTGAAATCACATGTCTATTTTTATTATTCTCAATATAGTTTACTTATTCAAATTCAAAAGAAATGTATCATTTTATATTTGAAGAAGAATTATAGAAGAGGCTATAAGTGATATCCAGCATTTCACTGAGCACTTTTTATATACCAGGAATAGTTCTAAGTAGTATAAGTGATAATGGTTAGCACTTATATATGATAAGCATGCTTAGCACTTATATATGATAAGTCCTCTTTCTGGTTCCTTCTGTATTACCTATTATAGTCATCACAACTCTAAGTAGGGACACTATGATTATCCCCATGTGAATGAGAGAGGACACCAGCACCAAGTTATATAACTTAGTCAAGGCTACATAAACCTGGGCCTCAGCCATCCCACACTTCACTTTACAGTTGAAGTTCTCACCCACTTCACAGTGCTGCCACAGAACAGAGCTGCAATAACGAGGCCTAGTTATTTGCTTATAAATTTCATTCTGCCTTATTTATTTATTGCCAAAATATAGAATTGAGGCACTTCAAAAAAACTTACTTTTTAAGAAATGTCACTCATTAACTTTTAAAAGTAGAGATTATTATCAACATGAAGAATAAGGAGTAGCCAGCTTAAGAAAATGTCTTTCAAAAAATTAGATACTGAGCCCTGGCTGGTGTAGCTCAATGGATTGAGTGCGGGCTGGGAACCAGAGGGTCCCGGTTCGATTCCCAGTCAGGGCACATGCCTGGGTTGCGGGCCAGGTCCCCAGTGAGGGCCATGTGAGAGGCAACCATACATTGCTGTTTCTCTCTCTCTCTCCCTCCCTTCCCCTCTCTCTAAAAATAAATAAAAAATTTTAAAAAAATTAGATACTAACATCTTAGCTCTCTTCAATTTTCTCTACCCACTATCAGAGGTACAGCTTCATTCTCATAACCATCTTCCATATGTATCAATTGAAGGCTATGTAGTGGTCTTCTAACAAGATGGCTTAGGACTCCCAGAGAGAAGTCCAAGTTTCTTGGGTGGAAGCTGCAAGGCTTTTCACGGCCTGTCCTAAGAAATCTAGAATGTCACTTCTGCTGCATTCTGTTCATCAAGCAAATGGGCCATCCTAGTTTCAACAAGAAGGGAGTGAGACTTTAGTTCACAAGGGGAGGAGTAGCTAACTTTTTGTAGCAGTCTTTAGTCTACATGGAGATGGAGTGACCTGATTGGACAAGCTTGGTAATGTGCCATCTCTGTTGCAAGGGTTGGGGGTCAGCTTCATCTCAAGTATCTGATTAACATTGTGACACCCCCTAGTTCCCCAAAGGAAAATTAAGGTGTTATTGCCAGAAGACAAGGAAGCAAAGAGATGCTAGGTATGTAGAAACAATAGCCATGTTACAAATTGATGCTGATATCACCAAACCGTTGATTCAAATAGACATTATAGAATAAAAATACATCAAAATTTGGGGCTTATAAAAGCCTTAGTTTATATCCTAACTCTGCCAATCATTTACTTGGACTAATTACATGAGATTAGAGTATTACCTTTTTTATCTATAAAATGTGGATAATAATAACCTTCCAAGGGTTGATGCAGGCATTAGATGAAACACTAGGTTTTGTTCAACAAATATCATCCCCTTCTCTTTTCATCCTTGTGAAACCTCTTAAACTATAGACATGAGCTACACTTGAAAGTAGCACCGACTTTGAGAATGTCATGGAATGTAGTAACCTAGAGAGTTTCAAATGTGTTAAAACCAAATACTGTTTACAGGCTACACTAGCCATTAGTTTTCAAAATGTAATTCACATTATTCACTTTGATCAATAAAAGCAAATACCCTTTGGTCTCTGTTCATGTGAGAGAGTACCTCTGTGCATCTTCACAATGACATACTATTCCCTATTTCATCTTCAGAATTCATTTACCACAGAATCATAAGCATTCAGGGCCATCAGTCTTTTGAAGAATATTGAAGGTCACCCAACCCATCTTAATAATGAAAGTTAGGGCTGAAGGTAGCTTTCCTCTTTTATTGGTCATCACTAGTAAAAGTTGATTGCTTAATATTTTTTCCTGGATGTTCAGGTACTGGAAGCTGTCTTCCAAATTCAGTGACAAAATATGTCTTAAAATACCAGAAAGATGACTTCTCCATCTAGTGCTTTTCATTATAGAGACATGGCTGAAACCGAGCTGTCCTTCAAGTAATGTTGGCCTTGGTTTTATGATTTGAATGTCAACTGAAACACTTAAGCTACTTGTGTTGCAGCTTATTAATATTTTACAATTTAATTTATTTATATATTTAATTGATGTGTCTGATTCTTTGTCTCACCAATTAATATGTCTAGTTATTGAACCTAAGTAAAAGTGTTCTTAGATTGAAAGCAGTAAGGATATTGTGCGGCTTCTAAGGACATCACTAGTTCTTTCTCCCTCCTGCTACTAGAAGAGACAATAAACGAGATGGAGAGGAAGAGAAAGAGAGAGCAAATGAGATTACTTCATCATGTTCACTGTGTAGGGGTCACACCAGTGATGATAAACCAGATCATTTGTGGTGATTACAGATAGGCACTGAATAACACCAAAGTACAGAGTACATAAATGCTCCTTCTTCAGTTTCCTTCAGTTGGCCTGATATCTTTAAGAAAAATTCCCAGTTTGGTACTATTATGTCTTTAATACCTCTCTAAAATTTTTACTCATCACCAATTTTTAAAACATGCTGAAGACTTCACCTTTGGAAGATGACAGTATCTAAATAAAGTAACCTTGTTTTTATGTTGCATTTTTTATACTGACCTTAAAGCAAATGATGTCACTTTGCCACTTATAGCAAGGAAGTGAAGTTTCCTTCTTACATAATTTCATGTAAGCAAAGGAATCAACTCCTAGAAGTGACACCCTATATATTAAAACTTAAGGGAGCCCTTTATGTACAACATGGCCTTTTGCATTTTCTCTTGCCCTGGCTCCTGTGTATGAACAAAGATCCCCAATCTCTTGTGTAGCTGTGTGCAGGGAAAGCTGTAAAAGCCTATAGTCAAGTGGTCTGCGATTGGAAGAGGCTGAGCCAGCATCTTCCAACTGCCTCTGTTGGAGATAGGAACTGAAGGAAATATCTGAGGAGGACACACTACTTACTTCTGCCATATAGATTCATTCATTCCCAGAGCCATCTAATAAGTTGCATTTTCCAAATACAGAACCATGGCCCAGGAGGGGAAATTCACCTGATGGAGAAACAGTATTACCTGACATGAGAGACAACTTACTCCCAAGTGATTGTTTCCATTATCCTCATTGCATCTTTGATTGGCCATAGCAACTGCATTTGT
>PVJI01013535.1:0-47438 GCA_004026765.1 Micronycteris hirsuta
GAAAATCTTCCCTACACATTTCTCAACCCCTTTTCCCCACGCTTCTATTTTAATTGTAAACACTGCCGTGAGAACTATCAATTGCAAACTTTCTATCTCAATCAGAAACAGTTTCAAGCCAAAATAAACTCAAGGGTCGGGGAATGGAGATTAAAAACATTTCCTTTATTATTTTTATTTTTATTTTATTTTGTTGTTTATGCTATTACAGTTGTTCCTGCTTTTTGTTCCTTTCCCCACCTTCCCTAGTCCCACCTTTTCCCCTCCCCAAGCCAACCCCTATATCATCCATGTCCATGGGTTGTGCATAAATATTTGTTCACCATCTTTCATCCCATCCCCCACCTCCTTTCTGGCAGCTGTCAGTCTGTTTTATGTATCTAAGCTTCTGTTATCATTTTGTTCATTAGTTTATTGTGTTCACTAGATTCCACATATAAGTGAGATCATGTGGTATTTTTCTGTCACTAACTGGCTTAATTCACTTAGCATAATTTTCTCCAAGTCCATCAAAAAAAATTTTCCTCTAATATTAAGAGTCATGTTGAAGACATCCTTTCAGAAGCAACTCCGACTCTAAACTCATAACAAGCAATGGAAACAATTATTTGACTTTGAAACACTAAAGGCAAAATGCTTCCTTCTTTCATGTATTCTTGGTTGTATGCATGCATACGTACCTTGCCTTATACCAGCAAGGATGTGACATGTTTAGCAAAAATTCATGCAATATTACAAAATATAGTACAATCAAATTTTAAAATAAGAAAAAAAAATTAGGGGAAAAAAGAAGCATGCAGGTAAAAAATCACAAAACGAACCCATGAATGAGATTAATGAAAGAAAAGAGAAAGAGAGAGAAAGAAAAGAAAAGAAAAGAGAAGAGAAGAAAAGAGAGGAAGGAAGGAAGGAAGGAAGGAAGGAAGGAAGGAAGGAAGGAAGGAAGGAAGGAAGGAAGAAAAGCATAGCTAAAACCTGTTCTAAGCCAGAGGTAAGCCAAAATTTGGGAATGATATCAGTCACACCAGGAAGGAAAACACGAATTATTATGAGCTACTAAGTGTCTATAAGACAAAACCCACTAATTCAATAGAAGAAGCACAATTCCTCCAAAGATAAAAAACAAACATGTTTTTCAGGTGGATCTTAGAGGTAGTAAACTCTGTGAGGTAGTAAACAACACCCTTCATGACAGCTTTACAGTAAATGTGACAATGCTTTTCATAAGCCTATTTCTTTCAGCACCCTCAAAGGTAGAGTGATGCAATGTCAAAAGTGCAACTCCGCAAAAGCAATTCTGCAGGAGAGACCAGAAGTGGAGTGGGAATACTGTTCTCTGCTCACCTGGCATGAACTAGCAATCGCATTTCGAAACGGACTACAAATCATTTGGGCAACCCTGCGTATATACCGTTTCTTTCCAACAAGCTTTCAGTGAGAATTAAGCAATGGTGATCTCCAGATAGCCTCTTCCAAGTACCTGGATTGTTATTATTCTAGTTCACAGGCTAAGTGCGGCTCCCTACGCCTCAACAGCCAGCCAAGCTGGAGGTAAGTTGTCATCTTATAAAACTGATGTGCCCAAAGGAGATCTGAGTCAAAGGCAATGCCACTTCTCCACAGAAATGGCCCACGGAGTGGCTAAGTGCCTTTCCTCCAAGCAATGCTGCTTAAAACTACATTTGTTTTAACAGGCAGCATTGGAGTCTCCGATCGTATCATCACCAACTCATCCTAGTACAGAATTAAACTACCATCTTCATTTGTAAGCTTACAGATAAAATCCTCTTAGAAATACAAACACATCCATAATAAAGGAACGCTGCTGCTTGTCTCTAGAAAGCAAGCAGCTGACGCATTTCACACAAGTATTCTTAGTGGACATCAGGATTATAATACTCATGACTCACAAGAGTGACTGTGCCAGAAATCCAGTTAGATTGAGGATCACCTTAAGTATCCTCCAGGAAGTCTGCTCTGAGTCCCAATGATAGGAATCCCCTTGCGTGGTGAAACAGCACCTATTACAGCACTATGTATCACAGCACTTATTACCCTGTATTTTAACTGCCCACTAACTCTTTATACCAATTAGGATGCATTCTACTTGAAGGAACAGAGAATCCAACTAATAGTGATTCAAGTAATAGTCTATTTTTCTCATATAACAATAATTTTGAGGTAAGGGACCACTGTCACTGATTCGATTCAATGGTGTCTGAGATGCTCTTGGCCTTTCCCTCACAGTCACCAGGTGTCTGCTAATGCTTCATGTTCACATTTAAGACAGTAGGAAGAGGTTAAAAGAGAACAGAAGGGGTGGTGGCATCCATGTAGGTTCATTTACCAGGACAACAAAAATGTTTCCTAGTGATAAACCCTTCCAGAAAATTTATCTTGTGTCCCTGGCCAAACTTGTGTCACCCAGCCAACCCTAGCTCCAGGGAAGGCTGGGAAAATAAGGGGTGGCATGACCATGAAGTTAAAGCCTAGATTCTGAGTCTCAGCTTTAGAATAATCATGATACACTAACAGAGACTGGAGTCACTATGGAGCAAGGGAGATGTACAAAAGAGATGTTAAGTATGGAACTAATAACTTAACATTTCTCTGTTTCCTGAATTAGATGTCAGCTTCTTCTTTTTCCCCAGTGTACTAAAATATTTTATTTTAGGCTCTGGCTGGGCAGCTGAGTTGGTTAGAGCATCGTCCTGATACACCAAAGTTGCGGGTTCAACCATGACCATGACACGTACAAGAATCAACCAGGGAGTGCATAAATCAGTGGAACAACAAACTGGTGTTTTTCTCTCTCTTGCCCTTACTCTCTGTCTCCAAAATCAATAAATTAATTTATTTTTTATTCAATTGATTGGGGTGACATTGGTCAATAAATTATACAGGTTTCAAGAGTACCATTCTATTATACATTATCTGTACATTGCATTGTGTGCCCATCACCCAAAGTCAAATTTTCTTCCATCACCATATACTTGATCACCTTTACCTTTTCCGACACGCCCCCACTTCCCTTCTGTATGGTAATCATTATACTATTATGTCTGTGTCTATGAGCTTTCATTTGTTTGTTTTTCTTGTTTGTTAATTTGTTGCTTTCAGTTTTACATCCTACATATGAGTGCAATCATATGGTTTTTAACTCATTCTGACTTACTACGTTTAGCATGATATTCTACAAGCCCCTCTATGTTGTTGCAAAGGGCATTATTCCATCTTTTCTTAAGGCTGAATAGTATTCCATTGCACGTGTGCGCCACATTTTCTTTACATAATCATCTATTGAGGGACACTTTGGTTGTTTCCTTGTCTTAGACACCATGAATAATGCTGCAATAAACAGAGGGGTGCATATATTTGTGCAGCACGAAAGTTTTCTTTTTTTTTTAGGTATATAACCAGAACCAAGAATAGCAGGGTCATATGGTAACAAGATGTCAACTTCTTGAAGACAAAGATTGATCTATTTTACTGTTTTACTCTCCAGATCCTAGCATAGTGCCAGGATCATAGCAACTGCTCAGTAACTAATTGCTGGGTGGATAAAGAAAAGAAGGAGAAATGAATGAAAAAATGAATTAAATGTTAACTTCCCAACTGTTGCCCATCACCAGAGTCCACACTTATATAAATATACAAGATAAATATATACACATACTTTGAACATACTTGCATACTTGCATTCTGAGATAAAAAATATTCTAGTCCATTCGATTCCTACCTTAGGCACTCAGTACATGCTGATGATAATAATAATGATGGTCAAAGTTTCTACAAGATACTTCCTGTGGAAAATCACAGTGCTGACATCAAAATATAGGGGATATATTAAAGTAAGTAGATTATTTTCATTGGTTCCATCGAAACATAAAGGTTTGTGTGTCCAATCAACATAATACTAAAATAAACATGTTCCTCTAAATCCAAAAAGGTATATGATCAATAAGGTTCATATAACCAGTCTATGCAAACTTAATACTCTAAATAAATTACTTGAGGAAACTCCAAGCAGAAGGATTTCCATTTGTCTAAAAGAGAAAAAAAAGTGACTATGAGACACATAATTTGCAGAAGCAATCAATGAAATGCAAACTTTATATTGAATTTAAACAAGAGCTTGCATAGAATTTAAAAGAGTGTTCTTTATGGTTTTAATTAAAATGCTACAGACCTTTCTAATCTTACTGTGCTGCAACTGTATTAAGATGCTCACATCAAAATATTTACATTTAAATATTTTATAATGCCATACTTTAAAATATTAATGATGCCACAAGTAATCCATGACATTTCTACAGCTTTTTCAGTAGCGAGTTTTTTTTTAAATCAGGTCTGTGTTATCCCTAGTCAGCTACTTAAAATTCCGCTTAGCAAACACACACCAGCTTGCTCATTTCTACAATTCTAATGAAAACTTCTCTAAGAACTTAACTTCTTGCTATTGTAATTTGTTCTTATTCTGTTCTAGTCAATGGCATTAGAGGGAAGAAAAAGTACTGTTCTTGTGTCACTAAATGCCGCTGCTGAGCTTAAACACACTCCTTTTCAGAGAGATAGATTTATTGGAAGGTTTAATTTCAAATGTGAGAAAGGCACCTGTGAAACACATCTACTGAACAAGTCAATGTTATTCCCTGTATTTTAAAGTGAAGAAATCTTTACAGAGACCAAAATGCTACTTGAAAAAGATAATGTTGAAAAATAGTGCATTTGTACATAACATAGACTTTGTAATTTTAAGATTCATGTCTTAATATTTTCTCCTTGAAAGTACCAAACAACTATCTCTGCATAGTTATGGCTATATTCCTCTTCCTTCTGCTGTCTCTCTTTCTTGTCACTGGCCAAAAAAGGCAACTGAGAAAGCCATGATTCAAACTCTCATATCCACAAACAATTCAAGCACAAGTTTGCTGTGATAATAAATATGGTACAGTCAATAAATGTTGGCACCTCAGCTTGAAATATGAAAGATGATAACCATTCTTTGTTCCTCAGAGAAAGCTAATTATGAGGGCTAATCATAAAGGAAGTTAATGATTAGAGGAATGGCAGCAGGTAACATGGACTCTTCAAAATGTGCCAACTCCAGCATAAGTTTGCTAAAGGTTGTCAGATGCATCTGGCTATCAATTTTTTTCTACCACAGAAAAAAAAAATACCGTAACATTTGCACAATTATTAAGATGTTTAAAACACATTATTCTGCCTTTATTTGTAGTTGGTTTAAAAAGGTTAAAATAGTCATAGTCCTGGATTTGGGGCTCAGTTAGATAACAGCTATATGATCATATAAATTCCTTTCAGCAGGTAACTTTCTAACTTGCAAACAAAGAACATATAAAATAATGATGACCCACTAAGAGGTATAAAATGTAACAAATCTTTCCTGGAAAATTTGCAAGAGTGATGCCTTTCTGGTCTTTCAGAGTTAGGACTCAAATGGTGTTTATAATTACAAGTTAACTTATTAACTTTCTTTTTATTTAAATTTGATTGAATTTATTGGTATGACACTGGATAACAAAATTATGTGTTTCAACTGTACAGTTCTATAATACAGCATCTGTTATTGTACTATGTGTTCGACACCCCAAGTCAAGTCTTCTTCAATCATCAACTTATGCCCCCTTTACTCTCTTCTTCCTCCTCGCATCCATTTTTCCTCTGGTAATCACCATACTGTGGTCTACATCTCTGAGTTTTGGGGTTGTTTTTTCCTTAATCCCTTTACTTTTTTCACAGCCTCAAAAACACCCTTCCCTCTAAGAACCCTCAGTCTGTTTTCTGTATCAATCAGTCTGTTTCTTTTTGTTTGTTTCTTTTGTTCATGAGATTCCAAAAAAAAATTGAAATCATGTGGTATTTGTCTTTCTCTGACTGGCTTATTTCGCTTAGCATAATGCTCTCCAGTTCCATCCATGCTGTTGCAAAGGGTATAAGCTCCTTCTTTCTCTTTTCTGTGTAGAATTCCATTGTGTAAGTGTACCATAGTTTCTTGATCCACTCATTTGCTGATGGGCACTTGGGTCACTTCCAGCACTTGGCTATTGTAAATTGTGCTGCTATGAACATTGGGGTGCATAGGTTCTTTTGGATTGGTGTTTCAGGGCCCTTAGGGTATAATCCCAGCAGTGGAATTGCTGGGTAAAAAGGCAGTTCCATTTTTAGTTTTCTGAGGCAATTCCATACTGTTTTCCACAGTGGCTGTACCAGTCTGCATTCCCACCAACAGTGTACTAGGGTTCCACTTTCCCCACGACCTCACCAGCCCTTGTTTATTGATTTATTAATGATGACCATTCTGACAGGTGTGAGGTGGTATCTCATTGTGGTTTTAATTTGCATCTCTCTTATGGCTAGTGATGCTGAGCATCCTTTCATGTGCTTACAGGCCCTTTGTATGTCCTCCTTGAAGAAGTCTCTGTTCAGGTCCTTTTACCATTTTTTAATTGGATTATTTGTCTTCCTGATATTGAGTTGTATGAGTTCTTTACATATTTTGGAGATCAAACCCTTGTCCAAGGTATCATTGGCAAATGTTTCCCCATATAGTTGGTTCCATTTTCATTTGATGGTTTCTTTAGCCATGCTGAAGCTTTTTTATTTGATATAGTCCCATTTGTTTATTCTGTCCCTTATTTCCCTTGCCCTAGAAGATGTATCAATGAATATATTTCTGTGTGAGATATCTGAAATTTTACTGCCTACGTTCTCCTCTAGGACTTTTATGGTGTTGTGGTTTATGCTTAAGTTTTTTAATCATTATGATTTTATTCTGGTGTATGGCATAAGTTAGTGGTCTAGTTCTATTTTTTACAAGTACCATTCCAGATCTCCCAGCACTATCTGTTGAAGAGATGATTTTTACTCCATTTTATGCTTCTGCCCACTTTGACAAATATTAATTGACCATAGAATCATGGGTTTATTTCTGGACTCTCCTGTTCCAATGATCTCCATATCTGTTCACATGCCAGTACCAGATTACAGTGGTCTTGTGGTATAGTTTGATATCAGGTATTGTGATCCCTTCTATTTCATTCTTCTTTCTCAAAATTGCTGAGGCTATTCAGAGCCATTTATAATTCCATATAAATTTTTGAAATATTTGTTCTAAATCTGTGAAACATGTCATTAGTATTTTAATAGGGATTGCATTGAATCCATAAATCGCTTTGTGTAGTATGGACATTTGAATGATGTTGATTCTTCCAATCCATGAACATGATATGCACTTCCATTTCATTGCATCTTCCTTGATTTCTTTCTTCAGTGTTGTGTAGTTTTCTGAGTACAGGTCTTTTACCTCCTTGGTTAGGTTTATTCCTAGGTACTTTATTTTTCTTGTTGCTATAGCAAATGCAATTTTCTTCCTGATTTCTATTTCTGACATTTTGTTGTTGTACAAAAATGTCTTCAGTTTCTGAATATTGACTTTATATACCATTGCTTTGCCAAATTCACTTGGTTGAGTAGTTTTTTGGTGGAGTCTATAGGTTTTTTTATGTACATTATCATGTCATCTGCAAACAATGACAGTTTTACTTCCTCCTTTCCAATTTGGATGCCTTTTATGATTTACCTTTTTTTGATCTGATCTCTGCAGCTAGAATATCCAATACTATTTTGAAAAACAGTGGTGAAAGTGGACATCCTTGTTTCAGTCTTAGGGGGAAAGCTTTTAGTTTTTCCCCATTGAGTATAACGTTGGCTGTAGGTTTCTTGTATACAGCCTTTATTATGTTGATGTATGGTCCCTATACTCCCACTTTACTGAGCATTTTTATCATATTTGTGTGCTGTACTTTATCAAATGCTTTTCTGCAGCTATTGATATGATCATTTGATTTTTGTCTTTCATTTTGTTTGTGTGGCTTATTACGTTTGTTGATTCGTGAATATTATACCGTCCTTGCATCCTTGGCATGAATGCCATTTGATCTTGCTGTATGATCTTTTTAATGTAATGCTAGATCCCATTTGCCAATATTTTGTTGAGAATTTTAGCATCTATTTTCATCAGCAATATTGGCCTGTAGTTTTCTTTGTTGTGTCTTTATCTGGTTTTAATATTGGAATAATGCTGACCTCAAAAAAAGAGTTTGGGAGTATTCCCTCTTCTTGAATTTTTTGGAATAATTTGCAAAGTATAGGAGATAGCTCTTCCCTAATTGCTTGGTAAAATTCACCTGTGAAGCTGTTCAGTCCAGGACTTTTGTGTGCCAGTTTTTTTATTACTGCTTCAATTTCACTAATTATTATTTGTCTGTTCAGGATTTCTGCTTCTTCCTGATTCATTTTTAGATTATAATTTTGATTATTTCCTTCCTCCTACTCACTCTGGGCTTTGTTTGTTGTTGTCCCCCAGTTCTTGTAGATTTAGGATTAGGTTGTTTTTTGAAATGTTTCTATCTTTTTTTGGTAGGCCTGTATTACTGTGAACTTCCCTCTCACGACTGCCTTCATTGTGTCCCATAGGTTTTGGCCTGCTGTGTGTTCATTTTCATTTGTTTCCAGAAACTTTGATTTTTTTCCTTGATCTCATTGTTGACGCATTCTATGTTCAGTAGCATGTTATTCAGTCTCCATGAATTTGAATTTTTTTTAGTCTTTTCTTGAGGTTGGTTTCTAGTTTCAGACCATTTTCATCTGAGAAGATGCTTGATATGATTTCAATTTTATAGTCTTTTGAGGCTTGTTTTTTGACCTATCATGTGGTCTATCTTTGAAAATGTTTCATGTGCATTTGAAAAGAATGTATATTTTGCTTCTCGGGGTAAAAGATTTTGTATATATCAATTAAGTCCATTTGATCTAGAGTGGTGTTCAATGCCACAATATCCTTGTTGATTATTTGCTTGGAAGATGTATCCTTTGTTGACAATAGGGTGTTAAAATCCTCTACGAGTGTGTTGCTGTCAGTATCTTTCTTAATGTCCTTCAAGATTTTCCTCATATATTTTGGTGTTCCTATGTTGGGTGCATATACATTGACAAGGGTTATATCTTCTTAATGGATTGTACCTTTAAGTATTATATAGTGTCATCTTTTGTCTCTTTTTTCGGCTTTTGTTTTGAAATCTATTTTGTCTGATAGAAGTATAGCTACCCTGGCTTCTTTTTAATGTCCGTTTGCTTGAAATAATTTTGTCCATCCCTTAACTTTCAGTCTGCGTAGATCTTTTGTTCTGAGGTGGGGCTCTTGTAGACAGCATATATGCAAGTCATGTTCTCTTATCCATTCACCTACCCTATATCTTTGATATGATCATTATTCCACTTATATTTAAGGTTATTATTGATAGGTACTTATTCATTGCCCTTTTTCCCCTTTGTACTTGTGTTCCTCACTCTCTCTCTTTTTCTCCATCTTCTTAAAGTAGTCCCTTTAGCACCTCTTGTAATGCTGGTTTGGTGGAGATGTGTTCATTTACTCTTTTTTTGTCTGGGCAACTCCTTATTTCACTTTCCATTGTAAATGAGAGTCTTGCTGGATAGAGTAGTCTTTCTTTACATTATTTGGAATATTTTCTGGCCTTTCTTTACATTACTTGGAATATCTCCTGCCATTCCCTTTTGGCTTGTGTTGTTTTGTTTTTGTTTTTTTGAGTAATCAGTTGATAGCCTCATCGGTGCTCCTTGTATGTTACTAGCTGTTTCTTCTTGCTGCCTTTAAGATTCTCTCTGTTTCTATAAATTTGCCATTTTAGTTATGATGTGTATTGGAGTGGGCCCCTTTGGATTCATCTTGATTAGGACCCTCAGTGCTTCCTGGACTGAAATTTGCTTCCCCTCAGGAAGATGCCACTTGGAGGGGACTGTTCTGCCTGGGTAGGGTGGCTCCTGTGGTATGGAAGATGACTCAGCACCAGGGTCCTGGCAGCTGCTCCCTCATTTCTCTCCCCAAAGCCACCATCCCCAGTCTCTCCTCAAGCATATCTAGTCCATTCTGCCCTCTCCCCCTTTCCAGAACCCAGGATAAGTGGCTGCAAATGAAATTTGATGTGTTGGCCCTTTAAAAGGGTTTCTGTTACTCTAGCCATCTGTCCCTGGCAGAGAGAAAGCCTGTTGCTTTTCACAGCTGGATGTTATCAAAGACCAGAGCCTTTCTGGCTTTGGTGCTGTAGGCAGGGAGTCTTGCTGGTGGTTTAGACCCCACACTTCTCAGAATGATCCCCCAGGTGCTGAAATAGTCCTCCAGCACTTCAGCTGCTGCCCGTGGGAGCCCATACAACCTTCTCACATGTTTTTGGCACTCCATACCAGTCACGTTGTGATGAAGCTATTCCTTCTGTTTGTTTGTGGTTGTAAGTCTTCTGTCCTGCCATTGTTCACTTGTTTATTCTGGATAATTTCTCTACAATTTAGTTGTAATTCCAAATTTGTCCTGGAAGGAGGTTAGTGTAGCTTCCACTTACTCCTCTGACATCTTGGATCTCTGCAATTTTATTCTTTATAACTATGTTACCCTGGGGTTTTTTTTTCCCCCTTTTTCTTCTTTTTCTTTAAAGAAGACTCTTTAACATTTCTTGTATTATTGGTTTGGTGGTAAAGAACTCCTTTAGCTTTTTCTGTTTAGGAAAATCTGAATTCCTTCTTCAATTTGACATGCTAGCCTTATGGGGTAAAGTAGTCTTGGTTGTAGGTTCTTGCTTTTTATCACCTTGAATATTTCATTCCAGCTTCCTTCTGGCCTGAAATGTTTCTGTTGTGAAATCAGTAGAGTCTTGTGGGAGCTCCCTTGTAGGTAAGTGTCTTCCTTCTGCTGCTTTTAAGATGCTTTGTCCTTAACCTTTGTCATTCATAATGTGGCGTGTTTTCATGTGGGAATCTTTGGGTTCATCCTGTTTGATACTCTCTGTGCTTCCTGAACTTTCATGTCTGTTGCTTTCACCAGGTTAGGGAAATTTTCTGTCATTATTTTGTCAAATAGGTTTTCAATCCCTTGTCCTCACTCTTCTTCTGGTGCTCTTATAATGCAAATGTTGTTACTCTTCATGTTGTCCCAAAGGTCCCTTAAAATGTTCTCATTTTTTAAATTCTCTTTTTTATTTTGCTGTTCTGATTTGATATTTTCTTCTACCTTATCTTCCAAATCATTGATTCAGTCCTCTGCTTCATCCAACCTACTGTTTATTCCTTTTAGTGTATTCTTCATTTCAGATATTGTATTCTTCATTTATGACTGATTTTATTTTTTATGGTTTTTGCTTTTTTATACCTGCTATCTCTTCATTAAAGTTCTCACTGACTTTCTTGAGCATCCTTATAACCAATTTTTAACTCAGTATGTGGTAAATTGTTTGCTTTCTTTTCATTTAGTTCTTCTTCTAGAGATTTCCCTTGATCTTTTATTTGGGGCATGTTTCTTCATCTCCCTATTTTGGCTGCCTTTTAGCGTTTTTCTGCATATATTAGGTAGATCTTCTATGACTACCAGTCTTGGTGGGTGGTATTATATAGTAGGTATCCTTTGGGACCCAATGGCAGTCTTCTCAATCACTTGATCTTTATGCTCCAGGAATGTGTCTTGTGTGGGTTATGTGGGCCCTCCTGTTGTAATTGACTCTTGATTGTGATTGGCTTATTCATGTGTGAGGTCAATGCTCAGACTGGCTGACTGTGATGATCAACCTCAAACACATTGTACAAACTTCTCTGCAGGTATTGATCACATGAGGTGGATTTTGTCTCAGCAGTGTCTGGAGCCAGCTGAGATCTCCCTCTGTATATGCCACCTATGAAGGTAAGTGGACTGTGCTCTGATGCTGTCTGAACCTGGCCACTGGGTTTGTTCTGGAACTCTTGGAAGGGACTCTGGTGCAGTCCAATGTCAGGTGCTGCCTGTTACTGGCTCTGGACAAACTGATTGGAGCTACATAGTGATATACAGTTTTTGGATGTCTCTGCTGGGCCTAGTTGTGCACAGGAAGAACCAAACTGCACACTGAGACTGGTTTTACCAGCATAAGCTTGAGGCAAGTCAACAAAAGTCCCAGGGCTCCTTGAGATCTGTCTCCATCTGCCTCCACTTGCTGGCTTCCTGATAATTTTAGTCACTGAAGGATCTTTTGATGGTACTCAAGTTGCATGAGGTAGGTTCTCAGTGAGTGGGCCAAGTGGTGTTCACTAGTGGTTCAAACTCAGTGTCAGTGCTGGGTCTGTGGCTACTCAGCAAATGTCCAGGGTTATATCAACTCTAGCTGCATGTCATGTGTCCAGACCTTTGTGGTGTGTCTGGGTCTCATGGAGACTTCAGAGTGAGTCCAGCAAGTTTATTGTGTCCAAACAGACCAAGATTGAGTCAAATGAAGGGATGGCTTTACACTAATTAGTACACAAGGTAAAAAATTTCCCCTATCCTAGAGCCACACAACTCAGTCTTTCCAAGATTCTGCCAGGAGCCCGAGTCTAAGAGGGTAGTACCACCCAGAGTTGGGAGCATGGGGCTAGTTGATCTTCCATGAGGGGGAGGTGCTGCTCAGGCCTGGGGAAATGTGGAAAGAGTGGCCCTCATTCCAGAGATGCACAACTCAATCTCTTCTGGATTCTGCTTAGACCTCAGCAGGGTGGGTCCACCTAGAGCCTGGAAGGTAGGGTAGAGGATTTCCCATGAAGGGGAGGCATATGGCAGGTTCACAGGAAAGTGAGGGGACTGGCACTTGTCCCAAAGTCACACAACTCAGTCACTGACACCCACTAAGTCATCCCAGACCTCTATACCTTGGCCCAAGCAGCTGCCTCCTAAGCAGGGTATAAACTCCACAGAATGAAGAGACTGGGAGTCCAGAGGGTGGGAGTATTACATTCCCCCAGGTCGACACCATAAGGAATGGAGTGATCCACCAAAGAAAGATGACATCTGCAGTGTGGGTTCCAGCAGCTCTCCCCTTATTTCTCTCCTAGAATCACAAACCCAAGTCTCTCCTCACGTGATTCTATTTCACTCCACCCTTTATCTGCCAGAGCTCATGTTGAGTGGCTGTGATTAAGATTTTGTACATTGGACCTTTAAGAGGATGTCTGTGTCTCTAGCAGATTCCATCTCTCAATGGCAGACAGAATTTTTGCTGATTTTCACAGCCAGGTGTTATGTGGATACCTCTTCCTGGCTCTGCTGCTCTGGGATGGCTGTCTAGTGTAAGGTTGAGATCCGATGGTCCTCAATAGGAACCTTTTCAGCTGAAATATCCCTCCAAAATCTGTTTCACCCATAGGAGCCAGGCCAGCCCTATTTGCATCTCTACCATTCCTACCAGTCTCAGTGTGGCTTCTTTTGTAGATCCTTGGTTATAAGACTTCTATATAGCTAGTCTTCAATTGGTTATTCAGGTCAACTGTTCTATACTTTAGTTGTAATTCTAGCTTGATTTGGAAGAAGTTAAGTGTAACGTTCACCTAATCCTCCACCACTTTGGATCTCTCCATTAACACTCTCATACTGCTGTCTATAGATTGTATGTTTTCCCTTGCTCTTCTAAGGAAATATAAGTTTTTTAAAAATAATTTCTCTTTCCTGTTTTGGAATTCAAAATTTTGTCATACAGCTAACTACCAGGATGATACCAGAAGATGGCATGCACATATTCTTCCTTGTAGAAAGAAATGTCTACTGCATTGCTTTAAAATATAGCTAACCCATCTTTGTTAGTAGTGAATTTTCTACTTTTTCTAAACATTTACATTATTCAAAAAATTGGAAATATAAATTTGAATTTTTAATCATATCATCTAAAATTTTAAGATAAAGCGTTAGATACACCACACAATAAAACTCATAAACATGTTATTTTATCCTCACTCCAGACTTATTTATTGAGCCTTAACAATGGAAGACATTATACAGAACATACATGACTTTCTTCTCTATATTGCATAAATCTGCATTCTAAATCCCAATGTCCCACAGCAATCAACATCCAAGCTATAGAACATATCACCTGAAATAACTGAACAAGTTTGCAGGATCAGTTTGAATGTTTCCAGACAGCTGAATGACATTTAACTTAGCTCCAGATCTGAGAAACAAATTTAATGAATAAAAAGCCTTCAAAACAACAGGCATATTTTATTTTTACTTCTCAAGCACAAAGAAATTTAATTCAAGAATTATTTAACAAGAATGTACTGTTATGAGTGCTGTGGAGAACTTTAGCAAAGTAGAAGTTCTCTTCCTATCATCAGGCAGCTTACAATTGAGTTTATGTTGAAAAAATACATATTCATGAAATTGCTAAATAAAAATAATGTAACTGTGGTAGACATAATTCTAAGATGATTCCTATGATCTCCAATTCCTCTTATTATTCCTATGATTATGTTATATTGCATGACAAAAGGGGACTTTGCAGATGTAACTAAGGTTACTAATCAGTTGACTGCAAGATAAAGATATTATCCTGGTGAAACTAATATAATCACATGAACCCTTTAAAAGTAGAAAACCATTTTCTTCAGCTAGTCCCAGAAGAGTAGGTCAGAAAGATTCACATGCCATTTCTGGCTTGTAGATGAACAAGGCCATGTAGCAAGAAGTGCAAGGCAGCCCTTAGAAGCTGAAAGAGGACTCCAGCTAATAGCCAACATGGTAACAGGAACCTCAGTACTCTGCCAACAACTGCAATGAGCTTGGAAGTAGATTCTCCATCAATGTCTCCAGACCAGAGCTCAGACTAACTGATATCTGATTCCAACCTCATAAAAATCCTAAGCAGACAATCCAGTTGAACATATCTGAACTTCTAACCCATAGAACTGTTAGATAATAAATAGGTATTATTTTTAGCTCATAAATTTATGGTTGTTACACCGAATATAATTTTAAACAATATAATATAATAATATATAATTAGTGCCAAGCAAATCACGAAGATGAGGATATATATGAAAATTTAAATCAGGAAAAGATTAATGTGGCTGAAATGGACAATCTCTTCCTTGTTTGTTGTAAGAATCATGCTAATTCCTATCTTTTTTACTTTTGCACATTGTATGTTTCTTGCCTCCAGTGGCCTTTACATTATTAAGCATTCATCAACATAGAACCCACCCCTTCACTGATGCCTTCTCTGACATCTCTAACTTACAATGTCATCTCTTATCAATGACCCTCTGTTGAATTCATACTCATTTCTGAGAACTTTTCCACTGACTTCACTGTTTCATTTTTTTCCTCTCTCAATACCCAAGCCTCTAAACTCAGTTCTCTTTTTGTGTCCCCAAATAATCAAATTCATTATTATTAAGTGCTTGACTAAAAGAATGTCCTAGCTACCCTGTAGATAAAGACTTGAATAAAATTTATGGACTTCTGTATTCATCTTACTTAAACCAAATTAAGGCTTTCTTTTGTTTTCATCATACTTATTGCTAAACACATCACCTTACCTTTTTCCAAATCACAGTTTTAAAATATGTCTGCACAATTGGCTTAATGTGTTCAGTGTTGACCCCACATATTTAATTCCACTGAAGACACAGGTTGGTAAAATGCCCTTGCTGTAAAAACTTACATATGCAATTGATTCTTATATCAAGAGTTAAACTATACCAGGATGCTATTTTTATCATTGGCTAAAATTACTTCCTGAGAAATCATTGCCATTTCAGTGGCCTCTTATACTTCTAAGAATGTAAAGGCTTTAATGTAGAAATATTATCTTTATATTTTGTTGATATGCTGCTGCTGTTTAGGCAACAATCAGTTTATTTATGGTCATCTGAAACCATTTCCTGGAGCAAAAAAGCCTTTTTTCTCTCTCTTTGTTACAGTCCTATCCTCAAGTGACTGTGTTTTTGTTTTCCCCTTTTAGTTCTTTATAAGATAAATATCTGAAGACAAACAATTGTCTCCAAAACCTAGTTGTTGCTAAAAAGCAGAAAATATTTGAAAAGCAACATTAATATTCTTCCAAAAATCTCCAGAAATTTAGAGTTATACAACACCAATACCAACCCTCTTGCAAATCAACTTCTGCCTCAAAAGGATTTCTAATCATTTCCCCAAAAGTTTTTTTAAAGCACTTTTTTCTTCTTTTCCTATCCTCTACCAACCCTTCCAGGAAGCTAGTGTTACTGTGAATGATTTGCAGTAGTTCCCATATTCATAAAGATAAATCACTAAAAACAATTTAAAAAATAGTTGACTTCAAAGTCATTTTTACAGAAGGGAGCCATGGATCACAGTCAGAAGATTTTGACTCAATTCTTTCACTTACAGGCAGTGCCATCTTTTCTCTTTCCTGATCCCCAAATACTACATCCATTAAGTGGAGGTAAACATACCTACTCAGAACATGAGATAACAGAGAAAATCAAATGATGCCAAATACATTACATTTACTTTAAAAGTAGCAAAAAGTTTTATGAATTCAAGGCACCCAATTATTGGTAAATTGAGATTATAAATTATATGTTATATGCATAAATAACAAGGTCTCAACATTTTATATTTTCTCAAAGTTCAAGCAAAAACTGATTTCTATTCAATAGACATTTATTAACTAAATGTAAAATATCTAACTCAACATGATTAGTTTAATATAAAAATCTACTTTTAAATTTAAGAATAAAATAAAGTCTTTAAAAATCTGTAAAATCTATTATTTTAAATATATTAAAACATATTATAATTAATTATATATTACTATGTATGCTTATTAGCACTCAGCCACTAGGATTAGTGCTTCACTTTCATTATGTCCTTTAGTTCTCACAATATCCACAACCATCAGAGATAGGAATCATTATCCTCCCTTCTGCAGATGAGGCATCCAAGGTTCAGAGAGTAAGTTCAGAGAATGTCAGAGACCTGTCAAAGTATACAGGCAATAATAGGTAGAGGGACTGGGATTCACACATAGGTATGTGGTCTTCAAAATCCTTTCAATTTACTGCCTCACATACATTAGAATACAAGAAAGAATCGTTTATAACAAAATCAAATGATGCAGTACCTTTATAAGTGCAATGGATCGGAGAAGGGATCTGGACCAAGAAAGGAAGGCTTCACAGAAGCAGTAGTGTTGTTACAATGTGAAGTATGACTTTTAGATTGCAGACGATTCCATGAAGCACTGAGTATAGACTAGGCACAAACGGACACTTAACAAATAGTCACTAAATAAATAAAACAAAAGTTATTTCCCTAGGCCTGATGATGAGCATTTAATTTTAGGAATCTACTAAATTTATTGTTTCCAATTTTTCCTTGATTGATAAACTTTCTTTTTCCCATACTTACTTGACCTGCTTAACACTTAGTTTGCATACATAGAGCCAGATACTCTGAGTTCTCATTGATGTTATCATCATTCTGAGCCATCTTGATGTTGAGAATCCATTTGAAAACCAGTCATGTAAAAACTCTTTAAATAAAGATTTACTTCCTGATTTCTAAAAGACCCAGCACATGCAAAAGAATTAAAAGGAATATTTTCAAAACAAGACTTTGTAAATAATACAGAGAAATTTTCTTCTGGGTAAATAACAATTAATTAGCCTTTTAATGATGACTCTTATGCTCTTCCATCTGGCAAGCTATTCATTTTTGCCTTTTAAATTAAACTAAAAGGCCATTGGGCTAGATTTTATTTCCCTATTCTATATTTCTAGGTTTCATTCAGTGTATTGTTGAGGGTATCATGCAAAATGACATTTTTATATTTTAATCTTTGCTAAATATTGAAATTGGACAATCATACTGGTTAAAGTCACTTCTTTCTCCATTCCTCCCAAAACTAGTATTCTATATCAGCCCAGACTCCTCATTTTGAAAGTAATGCATAACCCAATTCAAACTGGCTTAAACAATAAAGAGGATTTATTGACTCATGTAACTGGAAGATTGACAGAAATGGAAGACTTCATTGTTGGTCTGATGTAGCAGATCAGCCTGGTCTCTTTCCTTCTGCCCTCCACTTTCCATTTAATAAGCACTATCCAGTGTCTTTCTTCTCTGCTGTGACAAAAAGAAAAAAGAAAATCTTTCAACATTTCTGATTTTCTTAGACTTTTCTTCTCTGAACCCAGGGATGAAGAGAATGTGATTAGCTTGCTAGGTTTAAAAAACTGTGGGTACAGTCATTCTCTCCCTGTCTCATCCCACCCCTAACCGCAGGGCTACTACACAATGGAAGAGTGAAAGATGGGATAGTGGGACACAAACACAATATCCACTCTACAATCCTGTCTGGTGACAGTCCTTCCCCACATTTCAACAAATTGCTATTGTCTACATCATTTCTTAATCCACAAGATGTCCCAAGACTTTTCCTTTTAGCAAACACTCCCTTAGATTCCTCCTTCATGTTCCATGGAGTAAGCAGACTGGGGAAGCAGCCTTCACACTGTGAATCAAAATTAAAGAAAGAAAAAGTACCACCAATTATAGCCAAGTATTTAATTCACTGGTTTATCAAAACAGCTTCCTGGGCCTATCCATAGGCATTCCAAAAGGGGTGCATGGGGACTAGAGAAGTAAAACAAGCAGCTTTCCTGGATTTGGTGCGGACACTTTCCTCAATGGCAGATACCTGGACACCAAGGTATAATTTCTGCTTCTTTTTTTAAAAATATGTTTTATTGATTAAGCTATTATAGTTGTCCAATTCCCCCCCAACCCCTTATTCCCTTCCGCCCTGCATACCACACTTAGTTCTTGTCCATGGGTCATACACATAAGTTCTTTGGCTTCTACATTTCCTATACTATTCTTAACCTTCCCCTGTCTGTTTTCTACCTACAATTTATGCTACTTATTCTCTGTACCTTTTCCCCCTCTGTCCCCCTCCTACTCCTCTGTTGATAACCCTCCATGTCTTACATACATCCCTTTAACATTTCATATAATAAAGGCTGGGTGATGATGAACTCCTTGAACTTGACCTTATCTGAGAAGCACTTTATCTGCCCTTCCATTCTAAATGAAACTTTTGCTGGACAGAGTAATCTTGGATGTAGGCTCTTGCCTTTCATGACTTGGTAAACTTCCTTCCAGTCCCTTCTTGCCTGCAAGGTCTCTGTTGAGAAATCCAGTCTTATGGGAACTCCCTTGTGGGTAACTGTCCCCTTTTCTCTTGCTGCATCTAAGATTCTCTCATTTTTAAGAGTCTCATGCTCTACTGACTGAGCTAGTCGGGCACAGCTAGATTCTCTCATTTTTAATCTTGGCTAATGTAATTATGTGTCTTGGTGTGTTCCTCTTTGGGTCCAACTTCTTTGGGACTCTCTGAGCTTCCTGGACTTCCTGGAAATCTATTTCCTTTGACAGATTGGAAAAGTTCTCTTTCATTATTTGTTCAAATAAGTCTTCAATCCCTTGGTCTTCCTCTTCTCCTTCTGGCACCCCTATAATTCAGATGTTGGAATGTTTAAAGATGTCCTGGAGGTTCCTAAGCCTCTCATTTTTTTGAATTCTTGTTTCTTCCTTCTTTTCTGGTTGAATGTTTTCTTCTTCCTTCTGGTCCACACCATTGATTTGAGTCCCAGTTTCCTTCCCATCCCTATTGGTTCCTTGCACATTGCCCCTCATTTCATTTAGCATATCCATTTTTTCATCTAATTTGTGACCAAATTCAACCATTTCTATGAGCATCCTGATTACCAGTGTTTTGAACTGTGCATCTGATAGGTTGGCTATATCTCTGTGGCTTAGTTGTTTTTTTTTTTTTCTGGCATTTTGATCTTTCATTTGGGCCATTTTTTTTTCTCTCAGCGCGCCTGTTATGTATAAGGGGGCGGAGCCTTAGGTGTTCACCAGAGTGGGGTAACCCTCGTCACTCTGTTGTGATGCCATCTGTGGGGAAGGGGTCTGAGAGGGCACAATGGCACTTGCTCTGCTCACTACCCACAAGCAAATTGGGCCCTTCTGGTGCTGATTCCCACATGGGCAGGCTTGTTCTAGGACCCCGTGGGTCTCTCTAACAAACACCCTGTGAGGCTGGGAGTTCCTCCTGCTGCCACCTCAACCCCCACAGGTGTTTTCAATCCGTGGTTTGAGGTTTTATTTACCCTCGGTGGACCCCAGGGCTGAGCGGTCTGCTTCGCTCCTCAGCTTTTTCTCCTGGTTTATCTGCATGAGAATGCAGGACCATCTGTTCCACTGGCCTCGGTCCCACTGGGTCCAGGTCCACCAGCCACGGTCACCCCCAGCCTGTTTCAGTGTTGCACACCCGGCTTCACAAACCACCGTCTGGCTGCATGCCCAGCTCCACCCCACTTACTGGTCTGGATGAACGTGTCTTTAACTCTTTGGTTGTTGAACTTCCATAAAGTTCGATTTTCTGTCAGTTCTGATTGTTTTTTGTTTTTAAATTGTTGTTTTCCGTCTTTTGGTTGTGCAAGGAGGCACAGCATGTCTACCTATACCTCCATCTTGGCCAGAAGTCTCTAATTTCTGCTTCTTTACACATTGTATGTGGGTAGCTTTTATTGCGCTCTAACAGTTGGTGCGGGCCATTTTTGTTAATGCTTTGTGCAAATGGCAACGTTCAGTAAAATTACGATAACTTTAGTTTTACATATTTTTTCAATGAAACTTTTTGTGATTTACTATAAAATGTATACTGAATTATTTTTCTTAAATTTTAAACAGACAAATACTGGAAAATTCACTGGAAATTGAAATTAATAAAATATGTAAAAATTCCAATTTATTGAAAATATTTTGAAAAAAGTACGTAAAATGTGTAAAAAAAGAAAGAATGAAGTTTTCTTTCTTAAACTTCATTGTAAAAAAAGAATGAAGTTTTAGTAGTGTTTTTTGTGTGTGATAATCGTATGTAAAAAAAGAAAGAATGAAGTTTTAGTAGTGTTTTTTGTGTGATAATCATTAAAACATACATACATAATTCACCATTGTATGTGTTAGAGACCCAAATTTTGTCCTTTGGAATTCGTATATCTGCATGTTAGCATCCCTTTAGAGCAATAAAAAAGTATAAAAATAAACGTATTTATAAAAGTTATCCGCATTCTACCGCTAGTCTATAAAAACGTATTTATACGTGTCCCACGCTCTACTACCAGTCAATGTAAAACGTAGAAATACGTTTCCCGCATACAATGTGTTCATAAACTGGTAGTAACATTCATCCATGTGGTAGCAACCTGCCCAGCAATGGGCGGTAACGGTGGGTAACTGAGACCATTTTAATTAATTAGTATTCCTGAACGCTTTGGCTCAATACCTCAAGGGAATTTATTTTCTAGAAGCAGACAGATTAATATGATCTAAATATATTTGGATCTATGTATCTAAAACATATTTTGCCACCTAAAAAAAGACTACATAAAAACCCTACCCGGGAAACAAAATACCTCTAAAGGAAGAAAACAAAGCAAATGCCTATGAAAGAGAAGAATATGGTTTAGTCTGAGCAGACCACTCTGAAAAGAGAAAATCATCAACATGAGCCATCTATGCACAAAACATGAACCACACTCAACTAAATTTTCTTTTATCTTTGTTTATGTGACAACTCATATTAACACTTTCAAATGGACTTCTGTATTCTGAACCCTGAAGTAGAAATGAAGCAGAATCTCATCAAATTCATCAGTCAGAAAAGTAAAGCATTTTAAATCTCATTCAAACCTGGTTTGTTTGTTTAGCAAACAAAATACATTGTCTAACTTAAACTCAAAGAAAGTCTAATTAATTTAAATGCTACCTTAATTATGTTTACTATTGATCCAGAGAAAGAATTTACTAACATGCTGAAACAGTTGAATGCCAGTCTTTGCTTTTTTCCTTATTTAGCACACAATAAAAATCACAGGATAAGGTAGGAATCCTGGTTCTATGTTCCAAGTTGAAAAATTTCTCACATTTCCCCATCATTATTATAGGATAAAACTATACAGTGTTGGGCACTTTCATTTATAACTTTTACTAGTTAAAATAAACACATTGTTTTTTAAAAAGAAATTATTTTCACTCCCATATATTCTCCTGTATCTTCCTAATATGGTAAAAAGAAAAGTTCTTCGGAGAAGAGGCCACAGTTGTGAAGTTTTGGTATATTCCTTCCATAGACAAACCTCTTTCTTGAAAAAGGAACCTATATTGTAACCGGGAAAAAAAAAAATGCTTTCCAAGAACAAATTTTGCTAAATAGTGCAACGATCATAAATTGAGTAAATTTTTCTCCTAGTCTTGACAGGAGACACATAGCATAGAACACGGAGGTGATTATAGATGTTACTATTAGTATCTTGGTAAACATCCTTCTTGAGGGAATAAATAAATAAAATGTTTTTATTTCGGAAATGAAGTTGGTTGTTTTCCAATTGTCATTAATAATGGTTGATATTTCAAGTCACCTGGTTGCTGATCTGTGCTAGAATCCTGAGGTCCGGACCAACCTCCAAGTGAAGTATACTGGCCAGGGAACCAGAGTGTAGACCCAAGGTTTATCAAGAGACCATGTCCAGGAAGTCTATTTGAGGCATCAGAACCAGGCATAGAGGCAGAAGCCAGGTGTGAGCTGGGAATTTAGACTAGAAGAGCAGGTGTGGATGGAGAGGGGACACAGCAGGAGTTTAGAATGGAATGTTTCCCTAAGCCTCTAAGAAAGTCTGAACGACCTTTTAACAGCAACTGAGACTTCCAGAGATGGGGTAGGGAGGGTCTGTTACAGGAAGGTCTCACACATACCTAAGAAGCTCACAGAACTCTATGCCCAGGTCAATTTAAGAGATTTTTTTCATTGTCTCTAGACATGCCTTAGGCAACTTTGTTATCACAGAAAGAATTGAACATTCTTGTCAGAATGATCTGTGATTTTCTCTAAAGAATGACTGTCAAATACATGCAGAATATTTTTTCCAATGTCCAAATGGAAAAATAATGAACTTCCTCAAAGGTTTTCTTGTGAGAATATGAAAAGCACCCTACGAGAGTGTTTAATCCAAGTTTCTACATGAGACCCACACTGAAAGTATAACGGGGTGCAGCCAGGGCCCCCCAAAGAGGGGTTTGTAATGGGGTCCAGAATTCAGTGTGTCCAGGAAATATAAAAATATAGGATATATTCACCCTCACAAGTGTGGACTGTGGGATGGGACACATGGAGCCAGGGCCTTTGAGAGTTATATTGTTTATCAACAGTTGGCCAGCTTCATACCTATATGCCAAAATGGTTATTTACATATCTATAACAGCTGGCTAGCTTCACAGATATGTTAAGTAGCAGTGGCCAGGCTTTGACCCAGTGATGACAGTGAATTCAACCCATGACATAACTGGGAGGTAGCTCCCCCTGGTTACAGCACCTGAGTGACAGCTTGGAGATGGTTCGCTCCATGCCATGAGGCCACACCTGCCCAGACTTACTATGGCAGTGCAGAAAGGCTGGAAAAATATGGGGATGCTGGCTGGTGTAGCCAATTGTGGGAGGAGTCAGAAATGGGGTTGCAGAGGAAGATTCACACAGGGATTTAAACACAGGCCTGCCAGCCATGTGGGTTCTAACCACGCAGCTTTGGAGGGGAACCATGTGATTTGGGGCTCCCTTTATTAGCAGGTTAGGAAGCAGGGAAGAGAATGCAGGACTAGGGACGGGGACAATGCAAGACCTTGCAGGGAAGGGAAGGGGTGAAAGCTCTCTCGCTGGTGGGCCATGAGAAGGTGCCATGTGGTTTTGGATTAAGAACTGGAGATCCCAGAGACACAGCTGATGGTGCCAGGGACTGCAGGAGACCTGCCAGCAGAGCACGGATGACTGGAAAGAACTGGGAGCTAGCCAAGCCACGGACTTCTGGGTTTTTTTTTTCCCAGAAATACAGTACCCTTGACTGGCCAGACTGGGCAAAGGAGGGAAGGAAGAACTGTGTGTGTTTGTGGGTGGTTTAAGGGACTTTGACTACTTAACGGCGACATTCTGCCATTACTCTAAACCTGTATAACTTTTGAATAGATAGTTACTTTCCTTTTCACCAAACTGCCATCGAGAACCATAATTCCAATTCTGTGGCGGTGGGCAAAGAATCCACAGTGGCAGAGGGCCCCCATAATCCCTGGGTCCATTCTGTAACAAAAGTACCTATTTCTGAATCTGTAGGTAGGATTTAGAGTTCCACTAATTGTTCTAGGCCTTCCCTTTCAACTTTCATTTTGTCCCAAGATTCCTGGAGGTAGTCAGGAAACCCCAAGGCCCTGGCGTAGGCAACATGAACACATGTCCCTGCTTACCTGCTGGGTTCTAGGAACATTGGACAGTGAAGAATGAGTTTTGAAGCACCTGGAGTAGGAGTTTGAAAAACCCTCCTGCAGGAGACAAAGGACTAGACTGGAACTCTCCACACTGATCTTTATTCCTCTTTTCAATTATCCAAGCAAATAGTTAAAAGTAACTCTACCTTTATCCACAACCTCTAACCACATACAGGTAAATAGCAGAGACACTGTTCCCTAATCAAGAGGCAAACACTGCTATCAGGTTTCAAGCATTCTCCATGAATTGGGCTAATCAAATTTTCACAATTGAAAGTCACCCAGACAGCTATGGTTTATCTTTTATAGTTTTCCTATAGATTCAGGTAAAAATGACTCCCCTTTTAGATGGGCCCAACTCTTTCCCCCTAGCCCCAAGTAGTTAATAACAAAATAATTAGTTGGTCATCATTTTATTTTAAATAATAACATAGTATTTATTAAATTAAGTAGTTTTTTTTCAAGTTTCAGACCAAACCCTTTTAAAAACATGATAAGGCTGATGATTACATTCTCTTCAGAATATGAATCCACTCATGAAATGCGATGGATATCTGAAAATTCGTATTTTATCAGAAATAGATTTTCATTAAAAGTATATATGGAATACATCTTATGGAACATTTGCAATTCTGGAAAGATGTCTAAGAAATATAGACAGCTAATATATTTACTGACTTTACATAAAATGCAAAGCCATAGGATATTGAATAGCTCTTATAGTTTAAAGGGAAGACATTAATTTATGCAATTTCCTGACTACAGCAAATAAGATATTATCCCACTTTAGAGATGAGCAACTGAAGACTAAAGAAATTAAGTGACTGACCCAAGGTCACAGGGTAAGTGGAGGACAAAATTTGGTGACTGCCACATATACTTTTAATCACTTATTTTATAAATCTATCTTTTTCTAATTATATTTATGATACTTTAGAAAAATTATACTATCTATGTGATTTCACCAATTAAATAATAACCAAATGGAATAAGAAGTCATTCTGCTTATATCACATCCCCTTGTACAACTCTTCTGCAGAATGGAATGTATATTGCTGGATAGAAATAAAACCAAAATGAGCTGAATCCCAGAATTTAATTATTGTAAAAATAATAATCAGAAAGTAAGAGAGACCCAAGTAATGAGTCTCCAGAATGTAAGACAGCAAGAATTAGTAATATTGTCTTCATTGTGAATATATGTACGTACAAGTTCTGTCCAGAAGGTATCCAGCCTTATGAATGAAAAATAGACATTTATTGAAGAAGATACAAGATACAAGAAACATCGTACACAGGACAATGATGCCTTAATCCTCTTCAAAGCAGGCACCTTGGGACCTCACACAGTTCCTCCCAATAGCCATCAGCTGCCCTGTTGTATTTTCCTGAATCTCATTGACTGTCTGAAGTCTCTTCCTTTTCAAAGGTGATTTTAGTTTTGGGAAAAGCCATAAGTCACAGGGTGCCAGGGGCTATAAGGGGGCTGAGTCACCTAGATGATTTGACGTTTCACAAAAATACCATGCACAAGATGTGATGCATGAGCAAGCATGTTGTCGTGATAAAGCTGCCAATCACCAGTTACCCATAGCTGCAGCCTTCTGAATCATCCAAATAGTTTCTACAGAGGAAAGTTTAAGCTTAACACAAAATCTGATGCAGAATTGTTGTTCTACTCACTCAGTCATTTTGAATGTGACAGCCACACAGTACACCTGCTCACTTAACAGCGTCTACTGCCCCCACTGACTAGTACAATGAAGTTGTCATTGCTCATGCATGCACATTCCAGTCCACTCTCCTTGGCTGCCAGGTTACATGGATGTCATACAAACCATTCTCATTATATTAACAATGTTGGATTTTTCTGGAAAGACCTTATATATTTTCTTTGGGGTAAATATATATCATAAGATAACCTTAAAAAATACTTGTTGTTCATATCCTGATAACTCCAGTCATATACATTCCAAATTACAAATAACTAACACGAAATTTCAGTCTGTGAACACAGACTTTAAGAAGCTGATTTCTTATACGTTTCTTTTGTATTTGAATTCCATTAAGAAAAGTATGTAACATACTCATTAATTCTTAGCTATCTAAAACCCTCAGAAAAGTAGTCATTCTAAAGAGTTAAGATTATAGCCTTAAAAAGCAAATTATTTTTATTATCTAGAATGGAAAACTTTCTACAACTATTTCTAGCCTTCTTAATAAAAGTAGACAGAAAATAATGTCCCTTTACTTAGAATTTTTTTTGTAAAGAAGATGCCCTCTGCCCACTGAGTTGTATATGAATATTTACCTCTGTTCCAAATAGCCCCAGATTACCATTCTTTACGAGTAATTATACTTTACTGATTCGCGTTTCTGACTTCTACTTCTTTATCAGATTGTCAATGTCATGCAAACGATTCATAGTAGAGGAAAGGGGTTGGACTAAACGGTCTCTTAGGCCCATTCTAAGTCTATAATTCTCTTCTTTCTTCTTTCTGCTGTCATTTGCCTTCCTAAATTGGTAAGGATGCTTTCAGCTGCAAGTGACAAGATCCAGCTAAAGGTGACTTAAAGGACACTTTATCTTGCCAATTGAAAAACCTAGAGGTAATCTCAAGGGTTTGTAAATTTGCTGGTTCATCAGAGTCAGAGCTCAGTTCAATTTCTCTGCAATTCTCTTGGCTTTCCCTTTACAGTTCCAATAAGGATCTTATCAGATTACCTTATCACAGGCAGGCAACATCGAGCAGGGATATAATTTGCTATCTTCCTTGTCTCAAGTCTCATTTTAAAAGAAAGGAAATTTTCCCTAAAGCCCCTCATGGGAGTTCTGGTGTCATGGTCCATGGCTACTCCTGCCCAGTATTAAGTTGTAAGGGAAGACCACAAGATCAGACTATCACAATCAACATTTATTTACCTGTGAAGATTTGGCTAAATAAGAGTAAAAACACTAAGGCATGCTTAACAAGAAATCAGGAAAGGAATGGCTATTAAATGTCTACCAATATTCTCTTTTTGCCATTTCAAATGGGCTGCTTCTTCCCTGATATGGGCATAAAAATCATGAATTTAGGCTACTGAATTCATGGATAAATTAGGATTAAATACACACTGAGAGAAATCCACATTTTCCCATAAGTAAAATGTGTGAGTCTTATTGCATTAGTTTCATGACAATGTTTAAGAATCTTGGAAAATTCTTTGGCCTAATTCCTTGATTCAAGCCAAATCATATATAACTAAACATTTATTTTTTCAAAAATATTGCCTAAGGACCTCCTATATGTCAAGCATTTCACTGGGCACTGGAAACTCAAGAGTGATCAAAAACAGAAATTATTCTCATTATAACAGAGCATCCAGTCTAATGAACTATAGCTGAGCTATGGTTAAGAGTGTTAAAAAACAGACAACAGGTTCAAAATGGAGTCACTTGCGCTAAACTCCATGTCACATAACTGAGACTTAATACCTAAATTAATTACAGTTCCAGACTCCCCCAGGATGAGAATGTTAAACCAGTCAATCTGGAAGTACCTGGTCAGCACTCTGTGAGGTAACCTGCCTGTTAGACTTCTGACATTCCCTAAAGGAATGTGACCTTGCCGCAAACAATCAACTCTTTGTGTAACTTCTTTGTCCTGTTCCCTTCTGCCTATAAAAGTCTTTCAGTTCAGATAGCTCTTCAGAGCTCCTTTCTATTTGCTAGATTGGATGCTGCCCAATTCATGAATTATTGAATAAAGCAAATACAATCTGTAAAATTTATGATCCTTGAATTTTGTTTTTAACAGTGCTATACTAGCTCACTCCCAAAACAAGGATATGAATTAGAAACCTGAAGTAGTATAAGTTTCCTCAAATAAACATATTCTATTAACATGTGAAAGTATTCATCTTATTTTCTTTTCATCCAAAAACAGTACTCAAATCTTGTTTCTCATTTTTGTTTTCATGTACCCATAATTTCAACATAATGTAGCTGTTGTTGTCATTGTTATTTTTGCTTTACTTTCTTAGATAGAAATATAAAATATTCAGTTTCAACAATGGGTGAAAGATTACATTAAAAATGACTTAACTGGTGGCTTCTTTGCTCTACCACTGCGTACTTAATCAAAAGGCTGTCTGACAAGATTTCTTCAGGTGATAATATTCTAGTGGTTTTGTCCCGTTGTTCCAGAAAATTGTATGGTTTTAGCTCCTTAAAAAAAATAAATACCTCTTATTTTACATTTATACTAAAAATGAAATCATTTGCATGAGTTCTTAGTATCCTATTTATTTATGCATTTCTCTCAACCTTTCCTTTCACTTCCTCATCTCCATCTCTCCATTCCAAAGAGCCTATTATTAGGTGTCCCCTGAAGCAAACATCAAGTGAAACCATCTGGATGTCACATGACTTTTCTCAATTCACAAATCCAGAATAGTCAACTTTGCCTCAAGAAGACACTACCTTTGAAAAATCCATATAGATCTTTTTATTTCTTAAAATGTGTATTAAATATCTCCTGATAATAATAGAAAATAATTACTGCATTAAATCTGATGATGCAAAGTCCTTAAATCTGAAAGAGACCACTATGAAAGAGATATAAACAAACATAAATTCAAAATTATATATAAAATGTTCTACAAAATATAATTTGCATTACTTGTTATTTGAATATTACTATTTTAGAAGTAACCCACAAAGTAAGACACATAAAAGCTAATGTTTTCTCATATTTCCAGTTCTACTCTTATATTTGCATGCAGAGTTGGAGCAATACCAAGCCTTTGGAACAAGCACTCATAAGTTTTTCTCTTAATAATGCACAATCTCAACCAACACTGTTGACTTGCTGCCACAACTGAAAACAATTTTTCAGTTTGGGTCAATGTAATCTTCTCCTCCCAAATTCTGAGTTGCTGAGGACAGAAACCACATTATTCAATCATGGTTGCCCTAACACTACCTAACAAAATATTTTTCATATTACAGTCACTCAGCAATACCCAGCCTGTTAAGATATTCTTTTGCCTTGCCTTCTTGTGAAAATTAAGTTGCCAAAGTCAATAGCAACTGTTAGAATAGGCTGGAAGGGAAGAAAGCTAGCATAGGAAAGAGGAGTGCCTTTGACCATTGCCAGGAAGGGGGAAAACACGTATACTCAAATCAATGAACCTATCCACCAGGATCAGCATCTTACTATCTACTTAGGATGCTAAATATATACATAATTTGCAAAAATAACTAGTAGGAATCAAAACACATGGCACAGAGTGCAAGAGATAAGCACTAAGAAAGTTCAGAAGACAAAAATGACTCTATGCCAGAACTGTAAGAATAATTTTTATGGAAGAGGAGGACCTACAGGTAAATCATAAAGGCGATGAGGTTTTCAAAAAGACAAAGTGTGATGGAGGGAATGGAAAGGGGTATAAATAAGAATATGAAGAGCCCTGGCTGGTGTGGCTCAGTGGATTGAGTGCTGGCCTGCAAATCAAGAGGTCAATGGCTCAATTCCCAGTCAGGGCACATGCCTGGGTTGTGGGCTGGGTCCCCAGTTGGTGGCGCACGAGAGGCAACCAGAGACTGAAGTTTCTCTTCCTCTCCTCTCTCTTCCTTTTCCTCTCTAAAACAAAATAAATAAAATATTTTCCAAAAGAGAATATGAAGAAAGTAAACCCTTCACAAAAAGTAACTCAAAATGGGTCACAGACCTAAATATAAAATGCAAAATTATAAAACCTCAAAAAGGAAACAGTGGAAAACATAGATGACCTATAGTGTGTTGATGCTTCTTTAACATACAACATCAAAAAAATAATTGATAAGCTTGACTTTATTAAAATTAAAAACTTCTCTGCAAAAGAGAATGTCAAGAGAATTTGAAGACAAGACACAGACTTGGAGAAAATATTTTCAAGACACTGATAGAGAACTGGTATCCAAACTACACAAATAACTCTTAAAACTGAACAATAGGAAAACAAACAACATGATTAAAAAATGAGCCAAAGATCTTAATAGACAGTTCACCAAAGAAAACATACAGATAGCAAATGGGCAATTGAAAAGATGTTGCATGACATATGTCAGCAGAGAAACACAAATTAGAACAGCGATGAGATACCTCAAGACACCAATTACAACGGCCAAAATCTGGAACACTGACAACACTAAATACTGGCAAGGATATGAAGCAACAGGAACTCTCATTGCCAGTGGCAGGGCAAAATTGTACAGCCACTTTGGAAGACAATTTGGAGGTTTATCACTACATTAAACATACTCTTACCAAACAATCCAATAATCTTGCTCCTTGGTGTCTACCCAAAGGAGTTGAAAACTTATATCCACACAAAAAAAACCAGCACATGGATGTTTATAGAATCTTTATTCATGATTGCCAAAACTTGGAAGCAGCCAAGATGTTTTTCAGTAGGTGAATGGATAAACAGTGGTATATCAAAACAATGGAATATTATTATTCAGTGCTGGGAAGGAATGAGCTATCAAGCCATGAAAATACATGAAGGAAACTTAAATATGTATTGCTAAGTGAAAGAAGCCAAGCTGAAAAGCTACACACCATATGGGTCCAACTGTAGGACATTCTGATAAAGGAAAAACCATGATGACAATAAAATCATCAGTGGTTGCCAGGTCAGGTGCCTGAGAGGAGAGAGAGGAATAGGCAGAGCACAGAGGGTTTTTAATGTGGTAAAAATACTCTGCATGGTATTATGATGAATATATGTCATTATACACTTTTTCCAACCCATAGAATATGCAGCACCAACAACAAACCCTGAAGTAAACTATGGACTTGGGGTGATGAAGATGAGTCAATGTAGGTTCATTCTTGGTTTAAAAAAAAAGTACCACTCCGGTGAGTGATGTTGATAATGGGACAGGCAATGCATGTTTGGAAGCAGGGGTTATGGAAAATATCTGTACCTTCCCCTTATAAGTAATATAAAATATTTTCCAGAGGAAAAGATCACCACTGTAATCCCTTCGGATTTCCAAATATGAATGCATAATCAACAACTACACAAGGAATTAACCCAAATCTAGAGGAAAAGGAAAAATGGTAAACATTAGATTTTGACCTACAAAGAAACCATTTGGGAAAAGAAAATATAAATAATTGTGTGAAATGTTTGAAAAAATAAAATATAAAATCCTAAAAATGACCACTTAACAAGAAACTGTCAAAAATGACCTAGTAGATTTACAAAAGTTGCCAAATAGAGCTGTTAGAAATAAAAAATATTATAGTGGAAATTAAAAACTGAATTGCTAGGTTAAAGAGCAAATTAAAATAAAAAAAATAAACTATGAAGAAAAAATTAAATGCAGAAAAAACACTTAATAAAAGTCAATATCTATTAATAATTAAAAAGAAAACTCTTGGAAAACTGGGAAAAGGAAAAAACAACCTTACCCAAGAAAGAGAAGTTACAAAACTCTGAAGCATTTATTTAAATTAATAAAAAACATAATGTCCTTTATCACTGCTTCTTTAAGCTGAATAAGAGAAAATATAGAGAATATCCCAGTCAATCACCTGAGAATAAGAAAAAAATTTTAAAAGGATAGAAAAGTCATTCATCATAACAGAAAAGCAAATACAACTACAATATATTTCAAATTTTCTATTTCATCTAGAATACCAGAAATGGAAAAGCAAATTGTGAAATAGAAGATATTTACAACTGATATAACTGATCATTTATATACAACATAAAGAAACTCTACAAATGCAATAAGAAAAAGACATGAAGTCCAATAGAAAAACGGTCAAAAGACATGAACAAGCATTTTACAAGAGAGGAAATACATATGCATATAAACTAGTGGAATGATGCTCACCTTTAATCAGAAAAAAATGTAAATTAATACATTAATTAGATATAAGCTTAAATTTATCAAATTACCAAAAATTAAGAACTCTAACAATATAAAGTGTTAGCAATGTTGTATGTAAATCAAGAATATTTATTTATTTGTTTGTTTATTTATTTATTTTTAGAGAGAGGGGAATGGAGGGAGAAGGAGAGGGAGAGAAATATCAATGTGTGGTTGCCTCTTGCATACCCCCAACTGGGGACCTGGCTCACTACCCACGCCTGTGCCTTGACAGGGAATTGAACTGGGGACCTTTTGGTTCATAGGTCTGCTCTCAATCCACTGATCCATACCAGCCAGGGTTAGATATATTTTTTAAGAAAAATTATGGAAAAAAATTTGACACATTGGGTGATTTTTTTCTTAAGGAAGGTTTACATTTGTTTGTAGCAGATTGTTGAAGAGGTTAGCAATCCAAGATCACCTTAATCCAATTCCAGGGAATGAGATGATTTAGATCTGAGCTATAGTCCTTGCAAGGACCAGTCTATGTCCCTTCACTTCTTACTTCCAGGGTAAAATTTCTCAAGGTTCCAACTTAAAGTATGAAAGAATAATCAGGGCTTCCACTTGACTGGTACACATCAATTGTTGTCCCCCTATCTCTGGGAAACTATTGAAATGGCAGACTCTCATCCTTCCCTTCATGAATAATCAGAGGCTGTTGGATTAATAGTGTCCCCAAATTCCTTACTTGCCTCTCTGGGTTTCTACCTTCTCCCAGATCTTGGTCCCAAAATTCTTTATAATTTTTACTAAATTTTTGCTGCCTATTTTGTCTGTTTTCTTATTGAGGTATACATAACATTGACATATAACATTATAGTCATTTTGAGTGTACAATATAATGAATCATTATTTGTATATATTGCAAAATGACTGCCGCAACACAGAGTCACAAAAATTTTTTCTTATGATAAGAACTTTTAAGATCTAGTCTCAGGAAATTTCAAATATGCAGTACAGCATTGTGACGTCTTTAAATATATGTGTTTACGTCTTTAAATACAGAGAACAGGGGCAGCTTCTGTGATATTCCTTAATGGGAGAACTGTTCCAAAGAACCAGGTCTACGTTACTGGAACTGCAAGTCGAAAGAAAAACTTTTCAAAATTCCCTTTCCCTCGCCTTTGTCCTCTCCTTCCTGTAAATGGCAATTGTCCCCAAGGTCTCTTTCCCATCCACCTGTAAACTTCCCAGCTAAACATTTCCAAACGTCAATGGATGGGCTAGCTGTCCCTCCTTCTGCATCTTATTTTCCCCTACCCACGGCTCTCTGCTTTTCTGAATGAGCTAGCCTCTCAAAACCTTCAGTTCTCCCTCTCATTCCTTCGATCATGACAAAAATAAGGACTGGAAGCAGTCTGCTGGTGAGGTTTGTAGGTGGTCTTATTTCTTTAATTTTATCTGTATTTTCTAAAGTTGTACAACAAACATGATTTGTTAAAGATATCACGTTTAACATTGCAAGATTTCTTAACAGATCACAGGCTATATGCTATTTCATACCTATGCATATAATTTGACATTTACCTGTGCTATAATCAATTCAGCATGCTCTATTTGCACAAGTGATTTCCCTGTTTCATTAGGACTCTAAAACTCTGCAGCTGCTTTCATGTAAAAAACGAATTCTCATGCAGGTGTCCTGGCTTAAGTGACAGATTCACAATTCTGTTTCCAGGCTTCCCTTTTATCTCGCACTTTCATTCATTTGGCATATGTGGAAAATAAAGGTTTTTTTCTTTTGTTTTTACTAGTGTAATGGGGATAATATTTTTTGAAATATTTTCAAATGCACTTTCACATCATGTAAATCATACTGTCTTGTGATTCACTGCCCAAAAAAAGGCTGACATCAGCTAAAATAATAAAGTCACCACTCAGCTTTGACTGTCAAATTAGACTTTTTTAATTGTCTTGAAAGTTAGCCTAGGTCGAAAGAGAAACATTTTACAAATTCTTTAAGCTCCAATTAACATATCAAGAGCCAGACCTCTGTCTCTGAGCCACGAGTAGAGGTAACTCAGGCTGTGATACAATAATAGTCCCTACCACACACAAAGCAGGAAAACCTGCCCATGAAGGCCCGTGCACTGCAGAAAGAAGAAAGAAATATGGGTGTACCTCACAGATACTGTGGTTTGATTCCAGAGCATCATAGTAAAAAGATTACTCCAAAAAAAAATATATATGCCACATTTGGAACCCTTGGAGGAGAGGAGGATGGCCCCACATCAGTACAAGCTGTTGCTGCATCAACACAATATTCGTGATCTGTATAAACAGGCAGAGAGAAAGACTGGAGTAAACACTCTTTAGCCTCCCTTGGGTACTAGGTGATAAAGAAGGGACCTCAAAGTTACTGCAAGCCATGGGAAAGAGCTGAGTTAAGAGCCCGTGGTGCTCTTATGGAACTACACTGGTGATAGGCAATATGACTCCTCCCAAGGCTATGAACTGGACAGCCATGGGCTGCAGAAAGGGAGGAGTAAATGGCTCAGACAAACTACAATGGTGCCAAATCTGCACCACCGAGGCCAGGCTCGGTCTGATGCAAGAAAACAAAATGCAATTTTGTCTGCCACATGTCAGCAGACCCCAACCAAAAGGCCAAGAATTGTACCATGATGAATATAGTGCAGTAGAGACCAACGAGGCACAAAGGGAAGCAAAGGACCTATTGGCAGATTGAGATCCATTCTCCCCAGCACCACGAGGTCATGTTAATGCCCCACATATCCTGGCACAGTTTGGGGAAGAAGCAGGAGGAATAGGAAGAAATCCAAGACGCTGAGCACTTACCAAAAAAGAGTGAGTTTCCTAAAAGACTGTGTTTAAACTGGCAGAGTCTCAGATTCAATTGATAGAAAGTTACAGCTTGTTCCTTTTTAATCCCACTAGCCAGGCAGGAAGACCTGTTGAGACTTTCGATAAAAGCTTCAAGGGCGGTGACTATGTGGTGGAAATAAAGGAAAACTCAATCTAAGGAATTAAGCAACAGGAGATTTAGCTGTAGAAAATAAACATTTCTTAAGCACAGAAGTAGACCTACTTCTGTATGAACATTTGATTTATGACAAAGATGGCACTACAGGGTAATAGGGAAAGTGTTCTTTTCCATTTATGTAGCTAGGACAATTAGGTGACCATATGGGGAAAAATGAAGCAATCACTACATTGCTCCATACACAAAGGTCAAGTCCAGGTAGCAAAACAAAATGTCTAATCGAACTGTGCCGCCCAATAACATAACCACGAGCCACATGTGGCTATTAAACACTTGAAAATTTTGAAATTGACTACCATAAATTGAGATATGATTTTGAAGACTTAGCATGATTTTTAAAATGTAAAATATCTCATTGATCATTTTATATTGATTACATGTTGAAATTATGATATTTAAAATATGTTAGGTAAAATAAAATATATTATTAAAATTAAATTCACCTGATTCATTTTATTTTTTTAAATGTGAAAATTTTTAAGTTACACATGTAACTCTTAGAGTTATTTCTCTTAGGCAGCCCTAGGCGAGAAGAAAATAGTGGAGAGTGTCCTCTTAATTTATGTAAGAAAAAGATTATTTAAGTTGGATGGAAAAATCACTGATCATAATGGAAAGAAATGATAAATTGGATTATGCTAAAATTAAAAGTTCTGTTCATCAAAACACACCCATTAAGTAAATTAAAGATACACCATGGAGTAGGAGAATATTTTGGCAACACAAAAAACTAACAAAGGACTGGTAGATAAAATGTGTAAAGCATCTACTACAAATCAATGTTTTTAATGGGCAAGAGATTTCAACAGTCAATTCACCAAAAAAAAAGAAATAAAAAGAAATCCGAATGGCCAGTAAGCTTAGAAAAAGGTAATCAGCTTTATTAAAATAGTAAAAATGAAAATTACCACAATAAACTATGACTATATATCCACCAGAAATGGCTAAAATAGAAAAGGTTTACAATACCAAGTTTTGGCAAGGACATGAAGTCTCCAACAGGTTTCAGACTGATGTAACCAATTTGAAAATCAATTTGCCATTATCAAACAAAGTTGAAGATACACATTTCCTCCCTTAGATATGCTCCCAATACGAACATATTCATTCATGCACCACAACACATGTGTAGGAATGTCTGCAGCAGCATTACTTGTAAAAGCCCCAAACCAGAAATAACCCAAATGCCAATCAATATGTAAATTGTGTATATTCTTGTGATGGCATGCTTTACTGCAATGAAAATGAGTGAGTTACAATCTCAAGAAACATGGGTAAATGAAACAAACATAATATTGAATATAAGAAGCCACACAAAAGGACTATATGTGATATAATATGATTTACACAAAATTTAAAAACAAAGTAAAATTCACATAGTTAGCAATGAATACTTAGAAGAGTGTAGTTGAGAAAGGCTAGGAGGGTTTCCTTGGTGTTGGTAATATTCTATTCTTGAGCTAAGTGGTAGTCACATAGAGTTTTATCTTAAAGTGATTCTTTATTTTATGCATTTCTCTGAATTCATGTTGTAGTTTACAATTTAAAAGACCAGAAGAGCTACTATTTTCCTTGCAGATTTGAATAATAGTTTAATATTTGCCACCCTACTACAAGTACTTACTCCATAGCCTACTATATATGGTTATTTCAGCTATGACTTCTTGCCTATCTTGCTCTTGGACAAGCTTCCAAGAGATGCAAAATTTTCTATCACTATATTCATCTTCTTAATTCTCTCTCAGTAATCCAGCCCACCTATACATTATTATTTAAATGTCAGCATAATACTATCAATTCATTTTTAGTCTCTCCATATCCATGCAATACTTTTTGCATTCAAATTGAACTGTATTGCTCATTGAAAGAATAAAATTAAAATACAACCTTCAGAATGACATTTAAAAAGTTAGAAAATTAAACATCACATTCCTAACCTCACCTGATTTCACTTTCTCAGGTAATAGGTATAAACCTCCACCTCCTATCCACATCATTTTTATGTAACCACAAGATAGTGTCTTTTAAACTCTCCACATCAACTCACAAAAAATTTGGGTACTTACTTGACTTTTTTCACAGTAAAATATACCACAGAGGAACTACTCTAAGCCATAAACATTAATTGCTCTCCCCTGTTTTATTAGCTTCCTCAGGCTGCCATAAACAGTACAACAAACTTAGTGTCCTAAAATATCAGAAATTTATTCTCTCATAGTCCGGAGATCAGATGCCCAAAGACAAGGGGTCAGCAGGGCCACACACCTTCCAGAGGCTCTAGAGGAAAATCTTTCCTTGCTTCTTCCAGGTTCAAGTGGCCATCAGCATTCCTTGGCTTGTGGCCCCATCATTGCAATCCCTGCCTCCATTCTCTTTTCTGTCTGTGTCTTCTCTTCTGTCTTGTATAAGGAATTTGTCATTAGGATCCACCAGGGCAATCTAGGATGATTCATCCCAAGATGCCTAACTTAATTACATCTGCGAAGACCCTTTTTCCAAATAAGATCATATACACTTGTTCAGAAAGGAGGCCACCATTCAACCCTTTATAACTGTTATTGCTGGAGAAGGTTACAGAGTTATGGAGAGGACCTGACCCCTGGCTGACTGGAGAGCTGGCCTCAGGTAAGCAGAAGCTTCTCATCCCCCACCCAGTCCTTGGATGTCCATTCTGCCTATCACTCCCACAGTAGAATCCAGTTTCAAGGACATAGCCTTGACAGAGAAGGTATTGTTGAGACCATGTGGACTACATGCCTGACTGAACCCTGTTAAGGCCTCTATAAAAACTTTTAAGATTCTGGCAGCAGATGTGGAGATCTACTTGTCTAGTAGCCTCCGAAGACAAACCTCATATGTAAGTTCCCTCGCTTATTAAGCTTGCCACTATCAGTGTGGAGTAGCCTGCCTCTTTCTTCAGTCTCTCCTTGCCCTCTGCGTATGGGGGCCAGTTTCAGATTTCACCCAGGGAAACTCCCAGGGTTGCAGACCAAAAGTTATGCAAAGAAAAGGAAAGAAACTAAAAAATTTAAAGGATTCAAGAATAATAGAAGCAGTGATACTATTTTGAATGGGATTCCATAGTTCTAACAAGAGTATATAAATTACATATTCATTTTTATACACCACACACACTTAATTACAAACCCATAGTAGAACAGTAACTAGGTTTTATTCAACTTTGAATCCTAACACCTAACGTAGTGCTTTTGACGTAGTAAACACTCAGGAAATAATAGCAAATGAACACATTGCATGTAAAATAACTTACTGTTACTTAAGGACCACCATTTTTGCCTAGACTTAGATTTCGCTTTAACATAAGGAAACAGAATTGCTTTTTTTTTTCCTATCTAAAAGAAGCCTAAAAATCTAGCATTATATTACTTGCTGACAACAAAAATTGATACCCAGGGAGAAAAAGGAAGAAATGAAACAGATAACAAAACAGGTATAGATATTTTTGCTATGGGAAACTTAAAGGAAACTTAGAGAGGTAGAGAGAAAATAATGGAACCTTGGTCAAAGCATCTGACATGTCTTAGGATGCTTTTACAAAAGCCCACGTGAATAGCACCAAAGGCATGAATGGTGGAGAAAAGAATGAAGACACTCAGAGAATTGACCACAGGCAGAAGGAAAAAATTACCTCGCATAAGGGTAGGACTGGGATGATATCTTGGAAAAAGTAAATAGCCCACCTACACACAACTTCTCAGTGGAAATAGAAATTATAACGTCAGCAATATAAAATGACTGTCAAAGTACATAAAACCAACTCTAGAAGTTGTAAAACAGGAGCCAGAGGTTTATTCTAAGACATGATAAAAATTACGGTTCTTTAAATAAAAATTCAAAACATGATAATTTTGTTATCACTCAAGTGTCGATCGGTATCCAGTTTGTATTATACCTGTTCACCTATCCACAGAAAAGTGCATGTGTGTGTGAACACATGTGTGTGCATGTGTACATGCATAGTGACACATGAAAAAATTTTGCTCTGTATTGATTGTATGATAATCTGGTCAGGATCAGCTATAGTTTCTTTCTTGGCATGTGTGATTATGTGAAAATTATGTCAGTAAAGAACTTGTTATAACTGTCAGAAAAATTCCTACAAGATTACCCAGTGAGTTACAAAGGATAAAATCTGCATAAAAATATGCTGCCACCATCAAAATACTTAGTCTTGTAGTAAAGATTCAGAATCAAATGTACTTCTCTAACTCTCAATCTGCAAAATTCCCAATGACAACACAGTAAAAAAAATAAAAATGACAAAAATATCCTAAGAACACTAATAACAGGAAAAAGAACTTTCATTGAGCAGAATAGAGATATTAATATTTTTTCTGGAAGTTGGAAAGAGAAAACAGCAATCCAGAAAGTGCACAGCAAAGCCGACTGCAGAGCTGGCCCCTGGTCCTTCTAAGGAAGCCCAGAAGAGACTCAGAAAAGCCAAAGCAGGAGGTAGAGGATGGCAATAGAAAGAGAAGCAGAAATCTACAGGATTTATGTCTGCCTCTACAATTACTCGTCTCCTGCTTTCCCTCTCTACTCCCAAATATTTTGGCCCTCCACTGAGTTTGCATCCATTCACAAGACATAACATCTGCTCTAAAGAAACTACTCTTCTCCCTCTGGGCCATCAGAATAAATCCCACATCCTTTTGGAAACGGTTCCTGCAGGTGCCCTGCAGACCACCCCTCTCTGCCTAATACAAAGGGCACAGGGGCAGCACTCCAGACTTCAACTACACCTCCCCGTGAATATAAATACACAAACAGGAATCTCCCAGGTTTGAGGGAAAGCACACAAAACCAAAAACCGAAGGCAAACAAATAGAACAGCTAACCCCAAAATGCTGATAATTCAAAAAAATCAAGAACAACTTAATTTTTATCCTAATTAAGATTCTGACTCTAAGAATGCAAAACACTGTACCTATAAGATTAGCATAGGTTGCATCCATGGCTTGACAGACAAAGATAAATACCATATGGTCTTACTCATAAGTGGAATTAAAAAAAACTAGTTCATAGATACAGAGAACAGATTACAGATTAGTGGTTGCCAGAGATCTGGGGTAGGAAAGATGAGAGGAGCAAAATAGGTGTAGGTGGTTAAAAGATAGACACTTCCAGTTATAAAATAAGTCATGAGGATGTAACGTACAGCACGGTGACTATGGTTAATAACAGTGGACTATATATTTGAAAGTTGGTAAGAGGGTAAATCTTGAAAGTCCTCATCACAAGAAAAACAACTGTATGTGTGGTGATGGATGGTAACTAGACTTACTGTGGCGATCATTTGCAATATATACAAATATCAAATCATTCTGTTGCATGCCAGAAATGAATATAATGTTACATGTCAATTGTATCTTTTTTTAAAGATTAGAATAGGATTTTGTGCCAGTGGAGCATTCAGTGAATTTTAAAAATAGCCTTGGAGAGAGAAAATGTGTTTGCTAAAATGTGTTTAACCCAGTAGAAGAGCTAGAAGATACAACTGAAAAAATGAAAAGGAAAATATGAGAGAAAAGGAGAGAGACAGACCAGTGCTTCTCAAATGTCAATATGCATTCAGATCATCTGGAGGTCATGTTAAATTGCAAATTCTGATTCCAATGATGTGAGATTCTGCATTCCTAACAAGCACCCAAATGATGCCGTTGCTGCTGGTACCCAGGCCACATTTGGAGTAGTAAAAACTTGAAAAAGAAATGTACCCGTGAAATTTAAGAGCAGTCAAAAACCTTTTTTTAATAACAAGAAGAAAGCCCTAAGACCGGAGTCCAGTATCAGTCTCAAACTATCATTTGTCAGAATTAAAAAGGAGCTCAGAGTGGCCCCATCTCCTGAGCAGGGCTGCATCCGTTGACAGTACTCGCCTCCCTCCTGCCTCCTTCCAGCTGCCCCAAGGCCCCTGCTTTCCCAGACAGGCTTATTCCCCTCTTCTGACTGTTTACTCTTCAAATCAATTCAGAGAATCACGGCTAACTCAATGCTGTCTTGCTTAGGAAGACAAAGTTTAATAATGACCAAATTAAGACTAGTTATGGTAACATGTACCGAATGACCTCTAATTCATAGTACAATGCAGCCAGGAATATTCACTTTCTTTATCTAAACATTTTGATGTGACTCCCATATGAAAACAGAGACAATCAGAACAATATTCTGACACTGACTCTCCTTTCCTTACTACTAAGGTAATATAATCACACACAAATTATTTTTTCTATTACCATATTTTTCGGACCATAAGACACACCCAGGTTTTAGAGGAGGAAAATAGAGGAAAGAATTTTGAAGCAAAAAAATGTGGTAAAAAATTTAATAACATAAATAACACTCAGACTATAATTCAGCTATATTCGGACTATAAGATGCACCCCCATTTTCCTCCCAAATTTGGGGGAAAAGTGCTTCTTATAGTCCAAAATATATGGTAAATTTATTGGAGTGACATTGGTTAATAGGATCATATAGGTTTCAAGAGCACATTTATATAATACTAGATCTTCTAAACAGTACTAAAGTCGCCCTGTTCATGAAGTTTGAATTTATGGATTTTCAAATATACTGTGTGTACAGTTTGATGTTTTTAAAGAACTTATAAAGATAAAAGAAACATTACACGCTTTAGTGAATGACACTTGAATATTCAGGTAGCTGGTGAATCGAGAGACCTGCTAACCTTGTTTTGCAAATTTAATTTTTTGTTTAAAATGCCTATTACACACTAATTGTTTCAGAGATTAGAATTTAACTTTTGCTTGAAAGCTCTTTATCACATACTACTTGTTAAACAAAATCTTTTTAAAGAGTTTCAAACTGAAACTACTGACCATTTTTTTGCCCATAAGTAGAAGAAATGTAATACTTTCATAATTATAACTGAGGGAAACATGACTATTTATAAAACCATTTGAGAAAGAATGGGGCATTTATTCAAAAAAAAAACTCTAAAAATTTTCAAGCTTTTAAAAAATGCCTTCTTCTTAGAGGAAAATATAAACTCTGATCCTCAAAAAAGTTCTTGGCAACTCAGGAAGTAGAATGTAATTTTTACTGAAAATCTTGCTGCCACAGTAGACCCCACTGAGGAGAGACCCTGAGAGACCGTGGTGGACAGAAGTCCCTCAGCAAGCTAAACTTGGTAGATGGGTTTTAATAAAAATGTTGAGAAGTGCCCTGGCCAGGTAGCTCAGTTGGTTACAGCATGATCCTAATACACCAATTGTTGCAGGTACAACCTCCAATCAGGGCACATACAAGAAGCAACCAACAAGTACATATGTAAGTGGAACAACAAATTGATGGCGTTCTCTCTCTCTCTCTCTCTGTCTCTCCACCTCCTTTCCTCTCTCTCTCTCTAAAATCAATTTTAAATTTTTTTATAAAAGAATATGTTGCAAAGCTTTGGGCCCAGTGACCTGAAGCACCAGAAAGGCTAAAAGTGCTAAAAATAAACTCTGCCTCTATTATACACTAAATGTTTGCACCACCACCCCAAAATTCATATGTTGAAATTTCAATCCCATTGTGATCATGGGGCCTCTGGGAAGTGATGAGGTATCCTTATAAAGAGAACCCAGAGAGCCCCTTTGAACCTTCCATCACGTGAGGACACAGTGAGAGAAGTCAGCCATGTAGGAACCGGGAAGTGGGACCTCAGCAAACACGAATCTACTGGCACCTTGACCTCAGACTTCCCAGCCTCCAGAACTGTGAGAAATAAGTGTTTGTCACATAAGCCACCCACGCCGTAGTATTTGTGTTATAATAGCCCAAACACGAAGACAGCCTCTTCATCATTTCTCCTACAGTCAGGCCAAACTATCTCAGCTGAGAACCACTGATCTAAAAGACACATTAGACAAAATAAGATCTTAAAACAGACATTCCTGAGGAGCCACAGCATTCCATCACTCAGTCAGGAGAATACCTATGTGGGACGTAGTTTCCCAATACGTTCAGGGTAGCTTTCACTTCACTTTCAAGAGTTACAGGTGCTTCCCCATAGGAACCATCTTCAAAGTTATCTTTATTGTTTTGCCTCTTCTATATAGATTTTCAGTATACTGTTGCCATTGTCCCTTTATTTTCTCCTGGTCAGATAATGTGCTTCCTTCTTGGTTATTCAGCATTCTCATCTAGGTTTGAATTTTCCTTTTATTTCAACTTTTCTGGTAGAGATCTGTTGTTTTATCATTTTGGTTCTTCTCTTCTATCTCCTTACATTGAAAATCATAAAAGTTCTTTAACTCTATAATTAGTCATTGAAACTGCATTCAGGACGCTACCCCTGCTTTTGTCACCTTTAACTCTGGCCTCTAACCTGTCATTAATAATGTTTAGCTCCTTCTGTCATCCATCTTGATTTTTCTTTACTTTTTACTTCAAAAGTGTCAGACAAGGAATCAAACAAAGGCAAAGGTGTCAGACAAGAGTACATTTTAGCTTCCTATTTGTTTAATCTGTATACAGAACATACATGAAACTCAGGGGGAAACCCAGAGGAAGAAAGTGAAAATTGTTATAAGATATCAATTAAGATATGCAGATGGCACCATCTTAATGGCTGGAAGTAGCGATGATTTTAAATGACTTCTGATGAAACTGAAAGAAGTGCCAAAGCAGGACTCTATTTGGACATCAAAGTGATGAAAATCATGGCTAGAAAAGAAATGCATGACTTATAAACAGTGCAGACATCAAAACTGTTAAAGAGTTTGCTTACTTTAGTTCAGACATCAATTCAAATAAAGACTGCAGCCAACCAAGTCAAGGAAAGGCTGAGACTCAGAAGGGCAGCAGTAGAAGATTTGGGAGAGATCACCAATAGCAAAGATGTGTCACTGGAGACCAAGGCTAAGATTATCCACAGCCTCTTACTCCCTATTACTGTGTACAGAGGAAACACTTGGACAGTGAAAAGGGCTGATAAGAAAAGAACTGGCTCATTTGAAGTACAGTATTGGAAGAGAACTTTAGGAACACCCTGGACTGCCAGAAAGATGGATAAGGAGGTCCTAGAGCAAATTAATCCTAAAACATCACTGGAGGCAAAAATAACAAAATCTCACTGTGACAAAAATGAAGCTGCCCTAATTCAGGCACATCATGAAGAGGACGGGATCTTTGGAAAAGACAAAAAGCATAGGCATGTGTCTCCAGACCAGAGCAAGGCTGCTGAGGACAGGGTATTGTGGACATCACTCATTCATAAGATTGCCAGGAGTCGGAACAACTCAATGGCACATAACACACGCAGACATCTACATATATCAAAGAGTACAAAACTGAGTTTTAAAACACAGTCCCTGTCCATAAAAGACCGCCATGTTAAAATCCCCATTACCCTCCATTATCCAGCATTATCTACAAATGCATCAATCTAGAAACACTAGTTTTATGGATTCCTTTTTAAGAATTGGAACTTCTAAAACTTTAAGGTACAGGAGATTATAAACACAGGCACACACATCCACACACAGAAAGCCTATTCTAACTTCGAATTTATCGTTTCTGGATTTCTTCTAAGACGGCCGTAGTGAATGATACAAAATCCCTGACAATGTCATTGTTATCATTACCTTTGCTTCTAGTCTCTGCCTCTCTCTCACTTCTTTTTTCTATCACCTGTGACCTTGGTGACTCTCAGATTTCACACAGGAAGTCTGCCTTTTGCTAACATCACTGTCTTATAGAGCCCTTCTCGCCTTCCAGTTATACAGAGAATGAACTACACGTCACTGTGCTGCAGTTTCCATTGTCTTTGCACATTGCACAAGTGAATCTGGAATATTTTTCCAAATGAAGACTCTCATTTTTAATACGTCTTACTTTGGGGCCCAGTGCCACTCAGATGTTTGAGGGTGCCAGATTACCAAAGTTCATTGTAAATAAATGTAATGATTCTAAGTTTCTTCATCATAGTTCCAACAGTGATGAATTTGCAAGTCTATGTTTTTATTAAGGGTAGGTATAAGAAGTGGTCTTCTGGTGAATGTCTCACTTCTGAAGAATCATTGTTCTATGTACTACTGCTACTGATGTGCTAAGACACTTTGATTTACTCATTTATTTAATGAACATTTGTCAAGTTTCTATCACCTTTGAAGTTCCTCACTAGGCACTGGTAATACAAAGATAAGAAACGAATAGTCCCTCTTCTTAAGGATCCTTGAGTGTATGGACAAAACAAGTAGGTACATGGCTAATTTTCATACAGTTTAATAAATTCCCTAGCAGAAACAAACACAAGGCATGGTGGGAACTCAGAGGGAAGGTTTAATTCTGCTTGATGGAATCTAGGATGTCCTCACACAAGGTGACCTCTGAGCTATCACTTGAAGGGTGGGTAGAAGTTTGACAGACCAACAGCCTATGAATAAGATAATAAAGAAACTACAAGTACCAAGGCATGGAAACACATGTAACAATAGATCTAGAGGATTGGGCACTTACAATTAAGTGAAGGAAATAAATTGCAGAAGTGGAAGAGCGTAATCCAGAGTTTCAATAACTTGTGTACCATGCTAGAGACTGGCTTTTAAGCTGAGATGCCACTGAAGAGTTTATGGATAAGAGTACCATGATCAGATCTGTATTTTGAAATATCACTCTGACCATATTACAGAAAAAATAATTGGAGCAAGGTAAGATGAGAAATCAGATGACCAGCTAAGAGAAATAATAAGAGCCTGACTCTAGTGGCGGTCAGAGGTAGGAGCAGAGGAGACAGACTAGAGTGACATTTAGGAGGTAAAATAAATATGCATGTAGAGGAAACAGAGAAAGGAAGGAAGGGGAGCAACAGAGAAGAAAAAGTCAAGCACGATACTCAGGTGTCCGGCATCAGAAGTCAGTGATGGCAGGGGCTTCCCTGGATTAAAAGACCGAGGGGCAGGAAAAGGTTTGCAGGACAAAATGAAGAGTTTGTTTTGGAGACGTTGAGTTTAAATATACGGTGGAATACCCTATTGGAGATAAACAAGAGGTTGTTGTATGGAAGTTAGGATCTCTGGAGAAAGGTGAGAACAAAACAGGACATATGTGGGTAGTAGTTTAGGTAAAACTCCCCATCAAATCACCCCTTGTATTGGAAACCACACATAATAATATCACACTTAGGAATTAAGTAGGCGTAGAAACCCTGCCCACATGGAGACTAATATTAAGAATCAGTCAGAGTCACATCCCGGCCCTCTCACTGTGGCTGTGCTTCCCAGGTGTTGGGCTGTGGACCCTCTCTGAGCAACTGGAGGGGCTAGAGGCACAACTTGGGGAGTAGCAGGGCACAGTTGGCAAAGATCGGTGTCCTGATGGTGGGAGGCCTGGAAGGAGAAAATGAAGCCCTTGCTTGGTGAGATGGTGTCCAGGATGAACCAGATTACCATTTATGAACTCCTTTTTAAGGAGGAAGTGGTGGTAGCCAAGAGGGAGGTGCACATGTCTAAACACCTGAGCCAGAAGACGAGAATGTGCCTCTAGTTACGTCATGAAGGTCATGCAATCTCTCAGATCACCAGGCTATGTGAGGGAGGAATTTGCCTGGAGATATTTCTACTGGCACCTTACCATCCAGGGTATCCAGTACCTCTGACATTACCTCCACCTGACCCCTGAGATAGTGCCTGTCCCTTTACACTGCTGCCAGCCTGAGACTGGTAGGCCAAGGCGCAAAGGTCTGGAGAGAGAGCAACCTTCAAGACTCACAATGAGGGGAAGGGGGCAGTGACACCGATAGACGGAGCGCTGTTCCCCCTGGTGCCAGCAAGAAGGCAGCCGAGTCCAGGGCTGTGTCTGCAACCGAATTCCAGTATAGAGGCGAATTTGGTCATGGAAGTGGTCAACCACCATAGTAAAGTTGGAGGGATTATTTTGTGTTGAATAAACTTGTGATCAGAAAAAAATGACTAAGGCATTGGCCCTGTCTTCTGATAAGACAAATCCATATAATACTTCCAAGTGAAACTGTTATCTTCTTTAACCTTGCAGTTTATCAAAACTAAATTCTCTCTCTTCTCTCAGGTTCTATTTATTTATGCATTAAATTTCTATATTTGAAAAAAATCCCATTTGATATAGCAACAAAAAAAATAAAATACCTGGGAATAAACCTCACCAAGGAGGTAAAAGACCTGTACTCAGAAAACTACACAGCACTGAAGAGAGAAATCAAGGAAGACACAAACAAATGGAAACATATACCATGCTCATGGATTGGAAGAATCAACATCATCAAAATGTCCATACTCCCCAAA